>JALLBJ010000890.1:0-10382 GCA_036940105.1 Skeletonema potamos | reverse complement strand
TAGTCGGTCCACGGGTATTGTCGGTGTCCGTGAGCTTGCACACCAGGCGACTATCTATCCATGGACACACTGTAATATATGCATGATACCCGCCGGAAAAAACATAAATATGGCCTTCTCAATGGACAATATAGCTACAGCCGCCTAAATATTAAATCCCAAACTATCCATACATGGTATTTCAAGCCGAAGACGCTTTAATTCGTCGAGATAGAGCAACTATCGACAAAAATACGCCACTTTTACTGCAAAATCGGAGCAAATTGGCTAAAAGTGGACTCTGTCTATATAGGAGTGACGCATGGCCTTCCAGCTATCATAAGTATGCCCTGATTACCCTTACATACTATGTACTATTCTGACGCACAAGCAACAACAACTGACTGCACCATTCAACTCATAGAACACTGGTACAGCCCTCACTTCTCCGAGCTTGGATTATTAGGGTACATCCCTCCAAGAAGCAATCAAAACTTCTTTCTTCGTCGTCTTGGCGCTATATTCCCTCTCAGCACAAATGCGTGCTCCCCGGAGCCCAACATCTTCATTCATCACGGCGAAAAGAGGGATTGATTTGATCAACTCCGTCTTGTCACCCTTGTCCAAATATGCCTTCATAAAGGGACTGTCCTTGCCTTGAATCGATCTGATATTCTTCGGAGTCAAACCACCAGTCACAAACATGCCACCCAAGGGAATGAACTTGAGTGCGGCATTTCCGACTTCGGCTCCGTAGGCAGCACACATAATCTGAAGTGCTTTCTTTGCCAAACTGTCTGAATCGGAGTTCTCACCAATGACACGACCCTGCTGGTCGCCAGCTTTCAAAAATTTTTGGTGCACTTTTTTGTCCAATTTTTTAGGAAATTTTTTAGCTAAAAACTCATAGACGTCTGCCAATCCACGACCTGACACAACACGTTCCACTGCAATTCTATGATCAGAAGGGAGTTTATACTTTTTCTTGAGATAATCTACCAACTCAACTTCTACAGGTTCTCTCGGCGCAAAGTCGACATGTCCACCCTCAGATGGGTAGCATTCGTATCCCATATTTGTCGCCAAGCTAGATTTGGTTAGAAAACACTCTCCAAGGCCAGTGCCTGCTCCTACGCAACAGATTGGTGCATTTCTATTCATCTTTGCTTTGGAACCTGGTAAGAGTTCAACCACATCCGTGTCCCAATCCAAATCGAATAGGCCATATCCCTGACCGACAAAGTCATTGACTAGTTTGCATCTTGTAACCAAGGCAATCAGTCCGTCTTGGCACTGTTCAATCTCATTTCCATCAATTTTTGTACCATCTTTACCTAGGTTTTCCAATTTCACGTTATTTTGCATCGTTACAGGTCCTGCAGTGGCAAGGCAAGCCACAACTTGTACATTAGACAATAATTCTTTCTCTCCCAGTGCCTTCCACTCATCTACTTCTTTGAGACACTCGTCTAAGAATTTCTTCAAGGCTGCATGATGATATGTAGGCGCAGTCTCCAGATCCAAGTTTGTGTTGGAATACATGCGCACTAGAATAGGATACCTCTGCTCTGGGCCTTGGCGGTAAAGTGCAAACCTAGAGTTCGTGCCACCAATATCACCTGCGAGTATGTATGTTTGTTTGCTGCAGGAGATACTGTGCGCCTTCTCCTCTACTAATATTTCCGCCGCGGTTCCAGTTCTGGAGAGGCAATGTGCTTTGCTGTCTTGTTGGTTTGATGCTATGTAACCCAAACTTCCAACAGTAGTAGCAGCTGCTGCCATCATGAAGGGGAAAATTGCACGTCGGGACTTCTCTTCTCCTTGTCTGACCAATGTACAAGCAGCCCTACGAGAGGCGCCGGAGACGACACTCCTGGCAGCTGTGCGAGCGAAAGTGTTTATAAGCATGATTGGTTGGTACGAAGTAGATGATCGTTTTTTTATTGGGAGTTGGGGGGGAAGGGGGAACAAAAAAGAGAGATGGATAGAGAGCAGAGGTGGACGGTTCCCTTTTATCGGCCAAGCACGTTGCTCCGGTCGATTGCCAATCAAATGTAAGAGTTATGCCGATTGTGGCCGATATGATTGACGACAAAACAATTCGGAGTTGGTCTTGGTCGTCATCGCGGTCGTGGACCTCACTTTCCCTGCGATGACGTGAAAAAGTTGATTGAATAATAGTACCTGCGCGCTACCACTGTGTGTATGTACGATACTGCCTTACATCTTACAACATACTTAGATGGGTTCTTTCATCGCTCGCTCATCCCGGTTTCTTCCCGACTGGAACGACTTATTACTATTGACTTGATTGCAGTTTGCAGTACAGTCAACACACTTGATGTGATTTTGGTTAAACAATGGAGCGTATGCCATTGATAGTGAACTGAGAAGTAGAAAAGTAGGCGTGTTTCACTATAAGCATCTAGCTCCTCTTGTTGTAAGTAAGTAAAAGTTACGTTATATTAGGATGTTGGACCTCATGAGCGAACTTCTCCTGTTCCTTGAGGTCAAAATAGTATCAAGTAACCGTATTAATGTATTTGTCAACAGTTTATTAGCTCCAACACGGGGTGAGGAATGAGAGAGATGATTCAATTTTGGGGTCCTAGTCCAAGAGAATGTATGGTCATGTCGCAATCAGAGATGAAAGACAAAAAAGGCTGTTTCCGTCCCATTGAAACTATGCTCTTGGCAAACGTACAGGTTCAATGGCAAAAAGAGGAGAGTGAATAATGGTTACAAGAACTTAGTTTTTTACTCTTGCACCTCAAGAGATACTCTTACACATCAAGTAATGCATGTTGTTAATCGGTTAGAAGCGAGGAAAAGGACTGCTCTGGCTCTACTCAATCTTGAGAAACGACAATACTTTTGGAATGACAATGTTCATGTCTGTACCGCAGTTTTTCCGGCACTCTGCTCTCCCCTCTTTATCCCCTTCAGCAGGCACATCATTGTCGTTACTGCCAAGCCTGCTCTTCCACAAAGCAAGCTCGAGTGTAGTTGCAGCCTCCTTCAATAAAGTACGATGCTCAACTTTGTAGCGTTCCATTTTTTGAAGAACTGATGTAATCCATCTTCGTACTGCTTGGGCCTTGTGACCGACATCATAACCCCAAATCCACCCAGCGTCTCTGTGTTTGGAAGAATCTGATTGATGCGACCAATTTCTGCTTTCATATCATCCCTCCACTCCTCCAGATGTAAAGCGGATATAGTTTCGTGTATCCCCCCAACAAGATCTATGCGTTCTAGTGATAGACACACTTGGAATACATCATCATCAGTAATCATGCCATCTTTCAACGGTATGGTGACCCTGCTCCGATTGATTCCAGCTTGGTCCCAAATTTCACATCCACCAGATTGATACAGGTTTCGAATGCGTGTGACGCGACGGTCTCGACAGACGGAAGGTCCATGCTCCTCAAAGAGGGGCAGCACTTGAATGAACAGCGTCCAATTCTTTCCATCTTGTCACAATCAACATCCGTCAACGCTTCATTATCCCAGAATGCATCATGCTCAACAATTTTGACGCCTGGCATTTTTACTCGTTTCAAAGAAGGGCAGTGACAGACTGCACAACTTCCAATTCTTTCCACCCCATCATGGCACTCGAATTCAACGAGGTTAGGATGTTCAAATGACTTTGACAGATTCGTGTACGCGAACATGAGTGGCATTACGAGGAACCACGTCTCGAACTCCCCCCATGCATGTATGTGTAATTCTCTGTTGATCTGTGCTCTGCCTACGCTCAGCTTTCTAGATAATAGCGGTTCTTCTTGTTTCGCTATTGTACGAAAAAAAGATCGAAAAAAAGATCAATACGCGGTATAGTTATTCACCAATTCACGTATAAACAAACTAAAATCTAATATACTGTGTTGAAAAACATCGTTATTGTCTACCTTTCAATCACCCCATATCAGATAGATATCGATATGAAAATATCCCCATCAGCCATATATCACAGCGGTAAAGAAGAAATAATAAGACCAAACGCATAGGCAGCAACATATTATTGCAATAAAGGTAATATTATAGTAGTAATTGACAATAACAAAAATCAAAAAATGGACGCACTCAAGGCACTAGTCCAACAAAAAAAGGCCATTGTAACCTCCATCACTCCTTCCAACACTATTATTACCAATAATAATAATAATGACGTCAATGATAGTGGCACCAATAATAACAAACCGAAGAGATATCTAACCGTGTCACAACGTCGTCAATTGGAACAAGAGGAGGAAGGGCGTCGTCAATTATTGCAACAGCAGGGGGAACATAGTCGGAAAGAAGAGGAGAAAAAGACTAAGAAGCGCAAGAGGAAGAAACATGAGGATGACGAGGAAAACGAAATTGAAGATTTGACAACGCTATTAACGACGAGACGATATTACCTTGACAACAACAACGACAACAACAACAGCGAGAAGAAGAGAGATGTGCGGGAGGATGATTATGATATCAAAAGGAAAAAATTGATACAGGGTGAGAGTAATGCGAATGATGGTGCAACGGCAGCAGCAACGTCATCATTGAAAGGAGGAGGGGGGGAGGATGCTACCAATAACAACATTCATGGTGACGAAATAATAAATCGTCCCAGTAACACTACTACTACTACTACCACCATCATCACTAACAGTGTTATGGAATCACTATTGCAATTATCCGCTGAACAAATTACCAACAAATTACGAAGTTATGGTCTGCCCATTCGTCTGTTTGGGGAGAAAACTATCAACACTACATCTGCAACATTATTTGCAACTACTACAAACGAACAACAACAACAACATGGGGATTTACAACGAATACAACGATTGTACACTGCCATTAAGGGACGCGAGGCAGCTATGCTTGGTGAATCGGAAAAAGATGAATTCTTGTTGGATAGTGCCAATAGAACACGGAATGTCTTTTTGGAAAAGGAGGAGGAGGAGGAAGAGAAGCAGCAGCTGCAGCAGCAGGAGAAACAAAGAAGAACCAACACAACTAATACCAAAGCTTCTTCTACTGCAACTACTACTACTACTACTACGGAACAACAACAACAACAAGACTTAAACGACAAACCCAAACGAATATACCGCTACTTCAAATCCCTCCTCAAGCAATGGGAACAAGAACTCAATTCCCGTCCCGAATCCATCAAACGGACCATGGCTGGGAAAAATGAAACCAAAACACTCAAACAATGCAAAGATTACATCCGACCATTATTCACATCGTGTAAACGTCGTGAATTAGATGAATCATTACAAAATCATTTATTTCACATTGTCATCTATTGTGAACAGGGAGAATTTGTCAAGGCTCACGATGCCTATATGGATGTGGCGATTGGACGTGCCGCATGGCCCATCGGTGTGACTATGGTGGGTATTCATGCACGTTCGGGACGGGCCAAGATTGAAAGTGCCAATGTTGCGCATGTGATGAATAGTGAATTGCAACGGAAGTATTTAACTAGTGTGAAAAGGTTGATGAGTTTTGCACAAAGGATGAGGGGGGATGTTGATCCGAGTAAGAAGGTTTTGAATTTGTAACACATATGACAATGTAATGAGAATGGATGGGTGGGTGGGGGGTAAGATATAGTGTAATGCAACTAAGTGGACTTGACCAATTGCAGAAAATGACTATAGAAGTGTTATATATCCTCCTTCAAATGCTAACACAGTGTGGCGTGAGATGTAATAGTAAATGCATATTCACGACAAAGGAGAACGGAAGCGCCAGGGAGGCGCCTATCGCCTCATACGTCGATTATTTGTGCTAAGGAATCTCTCTGCAAAGCCCTTTCTTAATACTGCGAGAAGAAGCCAGCCTCTGAGTAAGAAGATATAGAGTATAATATATGGCAATTGGAGTCTCAGAGTTTTGATCTCTCTTATATCGGGACTGCTTCTCGAGAAAAGTATCTCTGCCGTAAAGCCCAGAAGAAAGATCTGAGGAAGCAAGCTGGTAAGAATATTATATCAATAGATTTAAAATGAAATGGAATTACGATATTAGGCATGTTCAGCAATCAACTCCTTCAAACCATCTGGATCGGCCCCACACATTTCAGCCACTACATTCCCGCCCTTATAAAACTGGAATGTTGGCATGCCACTAATACCACACATTCCTGCAATACCTCCCTTTTCGTCCACATCAACCTTTACAAACTTTGCGTTCGGTGTTTCTTCAGAAAGTTTTTCAAAGATAGGTCCCATCATTCGGCAAGGTGGGCACCTTCATAATATTAGTATAACGGAAAGATAGAATTTGTTAATATGAGAATGTTGTACATCCAAGAACAGCAAGAAACGATGCAAGGAACATCATAATATACTCACCATGAAGCAGTGAAATCAACCACCACCAACTTTGTTTTGGATTCCTCCATGAGTTCCATCCACTCTAACAACTCCTTCAAACCATCTGGATCGGCCCCGCACATCTGAAACACCTTCTCCCCGCCCTGATAAAACTGGAAGGTTGGCAAGCCACTAACACCACACGCCTCTGCAATTTCTTTCTGTTCGTCCACATCGACCTTTACAAACTCTGCGTTCGGGTACTCCTGAGAAAGTTTTTCGAAGATAGGTCCAATCATACGGCAAGGTGGGCACCTACATTGAGCATTATTTGTTGATATGAGTATGTTGCACATCCAAGAACAGCACACGGCATAGATAGATTATAGATGAGAAGAAAGATGTGTTGAACATCATACTACACGGCACGCAATCATACACTCACCATGAAGCAGCGAAATCAACCACCACGAACTTTGTTTTTGATTCTTCCATGAGTTCAGACCACTCTTCCATGCCTCTTTCGACGTGTCTGACCATGTTGTTTGTGTGTTTGTTTGTCCCTTTGTTGTTTGCTTCTTGCAATTTGTTTGAAAGTAGCTTTTTCAATTTTTTTGTGATCCCAAGCGGTCGGCTTGATCGCTGTCTTGGTCGTGGACGAAACATATCAGCTCTTGCTCTTGCTCTTGCGATAGTTGGGGCTGCGTTGCAAAAGCTTTTTTGTGATCGCAAGCGGTCGGCTTGATCGCTCTCTTGGTCGTGGACGAAACATATCAGCTCTTGCTCAGTCTTGCTCTTGCTCTTGGGAGTTGGGCTGCTGGGTTGCAAGCTAGCTTTGTATCCTACGTAAGCAGCCCAACGCGCGGCCTTTGCGACGAGTATTTAGGTAGAGTAAATAAGGTATGTAGGTACCTTCTTACATCTGACGGAGTATTCATGCGGAGAAAAAAGTTAGAGTTGTAATTGTACTTCTATTGAGATGAGGACGTACGGGAAGTGTCACGGTCAGAGAACTGGGATAATATCTCGTGTTCTGGGCGCTTAAGCATTAGGCATAAGCTCCACCATGCTCTTGTGTACTTTTGTGGTGGAGGAAATTGCGATTGACACTCAAGAATTGGTACCTATGCAAGAGATGCATGAACTACGGAGGAGAAAGAAGAGCGCTGATTTCGTTGCTTGTTAAAGTGAAAGATAGAAGCGCCTAAATCATTCTTATATACTGAGTGTTCATGCTATTTTGAACGAAGAAGGAGATACCAAACTGACTCTTGTTGAGGTTCAGTGAGGTCTCAGGACTACGTAAAGGATAGTTAGAAATGGATTTGAAGAAGGTGTCAGCGTGCGTACAGATGATGAAGAGTCAAGATCACATGTGTGGGGTGGATATTTCCGGATAGAATATTGATATTACAAACTAATTTCACGCCGTACGGCAAGCAAACTAAATTGTCCTTCTCTATTCTCTGTTGTCATCTTTTTTTGCAAAAGCTGGACTACTTATCCGCTTTCAGATCAATCACAACTATCAATATCACCCCCCCTTTGATCATGATATGACGTCCCTGCCAAAATCCCAACACATTTATTCCCCGCATACATGGTGAAATTTTAGTTTCAACCCTCCCTCCTTTTTACCCAATCGCCCACTGCATTCAAAAATTTAGGCAAGAGCAGCAACCTTTTGCTTCAATTCGGCAACATTGGCCCCACACATCTCATCCACCTGCTGTCCATTCTTAAAAAACTGGAACGTTGGCATGGCACGAATACCACACATTCCTGCAATACCTCCCTGTTCGTCCACATCAACCTTTACAAAGATCGCGTTAGGATATTCAGTTGCCAACGCTTCGAAGTGGGGTGAAATCATACGGCAAGGTCCGCACCTGAGTATTTATTATTTTGGAGAGAGATAATTCGTTGATGAGAGTCATGTTGTAAATAAGAACTGCACGACACAAATCTTTTTGCACGACATCCGCGGCGCGACATAACTCACCATGTTGCAGTGAAATCAACCACCACCAACTTTGTTTTGGATTCTTCCATGAGTTCCATCCACTCTCCCTCGGAATTGATGTATTTCATTTTGATTGATTTTGATTCGCACACACCAAGATTTGCAGCGAGCGTGCGGTTGTGTCAGGAGTACAATAGGCAGGATATTATGCAATCGTTCAAAGTCGTGGTTGGTTTCGTTTCGAATAAGCTCTCGCCAATCTTTCGCGCGCGAATCTTCGAGATGAGGGAAGATGGCATTTTCTGGCCTTTTTTATATTGGGGACGGACGTGGGCTTGACACCAGCGCTTTTATTCCTACCATGATAATATCACCCCGTCAAATCCATTTGGTTGGACTAATCCTCTTAAGTGCGGTACAGTATCTAAGGTGAATGGAGAAATATACACCTGCTCACTAAGCAGATATGAAGCCAAGAGCCTCAGAGTGAAGAAATTACTAACACAATAACGTTCGGTTAACCGCAAAGCATAGTCATGTCAAGGTGTTGGTTGGTTGATATCGTAATACTGAGGATATGATCGTATTGATTGTCATTTGGACCATCAATATCACCACCTCTCATCACGATAAGAAGTCCCCCCCCCCCCAAATCTCAACCATTCCTCATCTACTTTCAACCCTCCGTTCTTATTCATCAACTCGCATTTCCAAAACTACCAGAAGCAGCAGCAGCAGTCTTTGTCTGCAAAGGTTTTACATTCGGCCCCACCACCTGTTCCTTTTTCTCTCCATTCTGGTAATAAAAGAATGATGGGATCTTAGTAACACCAAGCGGGTTAATTGTACCCACGTCAACCTGGGCAAAGATCATGTTGGAGTATTGTTGAGACAACGCTTCGAAGGTTGGTGCCATCTGTTTGCAAGCCCCGCACCTTGTGATTTTTAATTCATTGAGAGAGATTTAATGAAAAATGAGTATGGTATTAGAAATTATTCTACATACATATCAAAGACTGCAGCACCCAGATTAAAACACTATGTAAAACGCAGATAAAGCAGCACGGAATACTCACCATGTAGCATAGAATTCCACTACCACCACCTTTTGGTACGATTTTTGAATGAGTGCGTCCCACTCTGCCTGCGAAGTGATTGATTGCATGGATGGGATGCTCATTTTTTTGTTTGCGCTTGCTGCTTCGCTACTTATCAAATTGAGTTTGCGGCGGCTTGTGGTTGTTTATTAGATAGTGAGGATAGAGGAAGAATAGAGGATATGAGATCTTCTTGGAACACAATACGTGATGGGGCGCCGTTCGCTTTTTGATATTGTAGTCGAAAAGAAGTCTCCGGGCCAAATCCCCTCTCGCCCCTGAAACAACCCAGACAAGCAGAAGGACACCAGTGATAGCACTGGTCACCATTACCTCTTATAAATGTCCGATTTGGAGATGAAGATGTTGGTATAAAGAGGAGCTGGCCCCCTTGCCCGCTAATATTTTCATCATTGTTGCTCTAGCCACACCGAAGCCAGCAGAGATGGCGGTTCGTGTAGTTGTTTGGAGCAAAGGAAGGGAAACAACGATGTTATGTTGGATTACTCACGCGAAAAGAAGGAGAAGAAGAAGCACGTCGTTGTGGCTCTGCTCGGTGACATCGGCCGATCTCCACGTATGCAATATAAAAGGATGCACCCCAAAAAATAAGCAATAAGCGAGCAAAAAGCAATTGTCCTTAGAGTGAAGATAGTACAATAACAAAAACAACGTTCGTTAATCGTGTGGGATCTAAAAACAAACACTTTACAGTACGTCGGTTGGGCGTGATATCTTCATAATGAGGATATGATCGTAATAATTGTCATTTGGTATCTGTACCGTTTCTGATCAATCGCAACCATCAATTTTATCCCTTTTCATCACGATAAGAAGCCCCCCCCCCCCCCTCCTACCAAATTAGGGACAGTATACAAATTAGTTTCAATCCTCTCTTCTTATTCCTTTCCAAATTTACCAGAAGCAGCAGCAGCAGTCTTTCTCTGTAAACCTTTTTCATTCCCCCCTTGCTAAAGACCTGGGTGAATGTTGATCAATAGACTCTTATTACTTTAAGTAACT
>JALLBJ010000888.1:0-10391 GCA_036940105.1 Skeletonema potamos | reverse complement strand
AACATATGCAATAAGACGACTATCTTCTCCGTGGTTAGCATCGTAGGCATCAACGTAAGGCATGGACGTGAAAGCAAGGGCAAGGAGACTTAAAGCAGCGCTCTTGATGTTGAAGGGTGACATAGTGATAGTGACAGGGGGTGAATATTATGTTAGTTGTTTCTTTTAGTGTTTTGGTTTTGGCTGTGGTGGATATACAAAAGTTGAGATTATGATAAATTATGAGAGCGAGAGTAGTAAACTTCTTTGTGAAAACAACAACGATGACCAAGAGCAAGAACTAGAGATAGAGAGAGTAGCGTTCTTTTGGTCTTGTGAGATTCTTGGTATGGTCATATGCGATCTTGGTCTTGCCACTTGTGCGTGGCTCTGCGCACTACACGTCTACACTTGTTTTCGTGCAGTCTGTCGAAATAACTTGTGTCACATGCAATCCGTAGATGAGATTGCAAAAGAGCGATTCTACATATAAACATAAAAATGTAATGTGTACACGGTTACACACAAAAAAAAGCAGCAGCTCACTCCATCTCCATGTAGATACGAATATCTGCTGCATGTATGTTGATGTGAACAGTTGTATGTAGCGAGATGCCCTTTGAGAATCCCATCTCAAAATCCGCTCAAACTCATATGGCGTGAATGACTTGCGTTGGGGAGCATCGCCTCCACCACTCTTTTGTTCGTATTGGCTCTTTTCTTATTGTGTGGCGGATTCATTTTCATTTTCAGCAGCTGCTGCCGGAGCAAAGGATTCTGTTATAGCGATGACTTTTTTCAAGCGTATTGCCATTTTTTTTTCATAATAATAGGTTGCAAAGGTGGTTCTAAGGCTGTTACTAAAAAAAGGCAATAGCATATGAGGAGACGACTTAATAATTCATACTGCGGCGGAATGCACAATGGTGTGGATGTGTTCCTCGTGTCTCGTGTTGGCGGAAAAAATGTTCAGTGATAGTTACTTAGCCCAATAAGAAAAGATTTAATTTTTGCCTGTTTATCCCCAATAAGAAAAGATTTAATTTTTGCCTGTTTATCCTTAATTGGGGTTATAAATGTCGTTTTACACGTCATGTATGATTCCTATGTTGATACTCCGACTTGTAAAGGGCCGAGGATAAGACATGTGTCTCAGCAATCGCCTCGCTCGGCTTTCTAGTAGTTTCTATGCGGTGATGACCATTTTTTGACCATGACATCTTGGCAACATTATGTTACACACGAAGTAGTATCTTCATAACTCTCTCCATCACATAAGACTACTCCAACGAATAATAATAATAAATGAAAATCACACTAACCACACCCTTCCTCTACCAAAATCCCCAAACCGGTTCCCCCTCCACCACAACACTAACATGTACGCAACTTTGTCGTCTCCTCTGCCCTAATAACAACAGTACTACACTAGGAGGAGTCGTAGTAACAACAACAACAACATCATCATCATCATCTTTTCTCCATCCATCCACCACACGTATACTAGGCTACAATGCCCATACTCAATCGTATGATATCGAGGGATGGAAAATGGCAAATCAAGTGAATATTATACGAGAGGCTTGTGATGGTTGGTATTATGAAAGTACGGTCGTGGAACCAACTGCTTCAACAACCACAACAGCAGCAGCATCAGCAACAGCGGCAATTATCAAAGGGCCAATATCTACAAGAGAATTATCCAAATTATATTACGTGGATAAATTGATTACAGATATGACGAGAGTTTATCGCCATTCTTCTTCGTTAACTGCTACTGCTGATGATGATGATGATGTAACAAATAATGGTGGTGCAACCAATAACAACAATGAGAGTCAACCAACTCAACAACAACAACAACAACAACAGGACAAACATGAGGGGTGGAAACAAATTCATCAACTTGAGTATTTACAAATGGCAATGGAGGCATTTAAAGAGGTGGTTGTGGTTGTTGAAAATGAAAATGTCACCATTGCTCGAAGTGACAATGGTAACGATGCTGGTAGTAGTAGTAGTGGTGCGGATAGGAACAATAATAATGTTGAGCAAATGATATTTGATGGAGATGATGATGATGATGCTACTACTACTTCCTTCAATAATAATAATAATAACAACCATGTTGGAAAGAATGATGTCGACGATGAGGATATATTATTGCAACAACAGGAAGAACAAAATGTGGCTGATGAATTGGAAGCATTTTTATCATCTACTGATCATCTTGCTCCTTATGCAAATACTGCAACAATGGGAGGTGATGATGATGATGATGATGAAGAAGAGGAATATGAAAGTGATGGCGGAACGCGGTACATTCGAGATTGTCAAAGTGGGAATTGGATACATGAGGCGTTGATGATGCAGCAGAAACAACAACGACAACGGAGAGGTGGTGTAACTAATGGTAGTCGTAGCAATGGTGGTGGTGATGATGATCAACGAACAACTCAATTGAACAACAACAGCAACATAGAAGCAACAACAACAATCACATCAAAGAAGCGCAAACGAAAGAAACCAAAATTCAGTGCCAAAAGTGCCCGAAATTGGATCTACGTTACCGGATTACCACCGGACACTACCGAAGAAGAACTATCCAAATATTTTTCCAAGGTGGGGATTATTGATATTGATCCAGAAAGTTTAAAGCCCAAGATTAAATTGTATCGGCATAAACAACGACAACAACGGGAGAGGAGATTGGGAGAGGAAGAAGAGGAGGACGAGGAGGGTGAACTCAAGGGTGATGCATCCATATGTTATGCACGTCCAGAAAGTGTTGAACTTGCATTACAAATCTTGGATGAGAATCTATTCCGTGATGGTGCAATATTATCGGTGCAACGTGCCAAGTTTGAACAGCATGGGTCGACGTTTGATACTGACAAATCGGGAGGAGGGGGAGGAGGAGGGAAACGACGCATTATATCCGAATCCAAGCGTCGAGTGGCACGATTGGCAGCAATTCAGGCTGTTGGGTGGGATGAGAGTGAGAATGGTCGTATTGCTGGTGGATTGAAAGGGTTACGTATTATTGTGTTGATGAATATGTTTGATCCACGTGAATTGGAAGATGATGACAACGATGAGAACAATGATGATACGAGATTACGAGCATTGGAACGAGAAATACATACCGAATGCGAAGAGATTGGCGCGGTAGAGAAAATAACAATCTTTTCGAAACATCCCGCCGGTGTGGTGATAGTCAAGTTTGTCAAACCCAATGATGCGAGTGATGCAGTGAATGCTTTTAATGGGAAGGTACGAAGGAATGGTAGGAAGGTGGAGGCATCATTTTGGGATGGCACCACTGATTATACAGTAGTCAATCTGGAGAAGGAAGAGAAGGAGACTGAGAAGAGATTGGATAAGTTTGGGGATTGGTTAGAAGAGCAGGAGTTACCAGAGGAGTTTCAACTGAGAGTTGAGAATGAAGATTGAGAGAGAGGATGCTTGAATATTTTTTTTGAATGCTTATCAAACAATGTCGTTGAGTAATACTGTGATAGAATAGCAATGCCAATGCATGATCTTGCCGAGATGATGGCCATGGCAAACTTCTGCTATGCACTCACAGAGGTTGGCTGGAGGACTTTGTGGTAGACACATGCGGATGAGGAGACAGGGAAACAATATGGCGTTTTCATCAAAGACAGTAAAGGTAAAGGTAAAGGTTCAGTTAAATGATAGTGATAGGCTACAATGACAATGACTCCGACTATGGTGGCACGATGGGAAGATGGGAAATGTGATGATGATAAATGTTTGCGCCTTGCGCTACCGCTACCGCTACCGCTACTATAATAAGTCAATGTCAATGGAGCAGCTAATCCTTTGGTCTTGAGTTGTAATTCTATGGATGATGTTGTGATCAGAAGCTCGAAAGTATCGTATTTACATATCCCTCAAGGAAAGAGAGTAGGTAAGTATTGTAGATTAGTATCTAGAGAGAGATAAGTGTGTAAGTATGTATGCATCGTCTTGTGACATCTCACTGTGTGAAGCTTTTATGTACGACACTAACCCATGACAGTGACAGGTGCGGCATTCTGTTATGTTTTTTCTCACTTAAGTCACGACCGAACGCCCAAGAGATTATTTTCATTTACTAAAACGAGGTGAACACAGAACTTAAGCACGAGTACTTCCATGGAGGACCAGTTGGGCTTATACGGCCAGCCTTCATTCATTCGAGAAACTCTATCTGGTCTTGGCCTTGGCTTGCTACTGCTATCAAACGGCATCTATCAACGCACATCATTCTTCCATAAAACTTAAACAAGGACATGGATTTAGCATCATAATCATAATCATAATCATGGCACCTAGAAGTAGACGAACAACTATCCACCAAGGCATACTACGACGTGCCGACTCCCCCAGCGAAGCAGACAGCTATGAACGTACTACAGCCTTTCTTTCCGATTGGATTGAACCATCAACATCAACAGCGACAGCGACAGCGGCAGTTCTCTCCGTCAGCATTAGTTCCAGAGCCAGAGTACCAGTACCCAATCTTCCACTTCCTTCGGGCACACTAAGGAGGCGCTGTGGCAGTGCCGTCATCAACAATGGCAGGGCGAATGATTACGATGAAGCTATGAATTCACTTGTGAATTCTCTTCTTCGGACATCACCCATGTTTCATGAACATCATCAGAATCAAAGCCGTCCTTCATGGATGTCACCGTGTTGCTTAGGTGCAGTGTTGTACGAGGAATCAATAAACGCTGGGGCTGGGGGTCGGGGTATTCGCCCTCTTCCATTTGGTGCGAGGCCAACTGTGACGCAGCAGCGTGCGCTGACCAGGGAGAGAGTGTAGATTGCTGCTGCTCTCCCTCTCTTCGGCCTACAACTACAACTACATCTTATAAAAGAGGGAGCCGTGATTTGCTCAAAAGGTGGTGAAGAGTGCATACGACGTTGGCCATATGCCAAACGATGTAGCATCGATGGATGTACATAATGTGAAAAAAGGATTATGCAAGAGCAAGAGGAGCACAGAAAAAGAAGAAAGAGACGTGTAGAGCCAATACTACCGAGGACGAGGAGGTCTAATTATACTGATTACTTTTATTATACTATAGCTTTAGCTACAGTTATAGTTGAGCGTTGGGCACAAGCATTTCGCGTCTCGATCCAATAGTAGATGCGCACCTCTATTTCACTTGATATAATTTGTAAACTCTGCAACTAGTTTCAGTCATGAGAGCACGAGAACGAGAGCTTGTATTCAGTAGGTCATCCTCCAACCCGTCTTGTACTTGTACGCTGATGCTGATGCTGATGCGCCAATTCATAAAATTACTAATCATTACTCGTCGTACTTGTAAACATACATCCTTACATACACATCATCTCTGGGAAATACAACGACGGTATTATGCGCTGCTGTTCCAAGTTAAACTTTCACTTTCTCAAGGGAGAAAAAGAAAACTACCATAAATCAAATCATCTTGAGTGCCTCGTCCTCTTTATATCTCTTTAAAAAGAGATCTGTTGCAAGGCTAAAAAAATTGTTAGGTACTACTTAGATGGTTGACATCATACTCATAGAGGCACAGCACCAATCACTGTTCTTGGTCTTGCACCGAGATTCAAACGCGAGTCCACGTCTATTCTCAAAGCGGAGAAAGACAGTGTCACAGTGACAGAGTTCATATCTCCTAAAGAATCACCGACCGGCCCAAACCGCAAGATGATTGTAGCAGACCGTAGCCACCCTCTTCTTCTCTCCTCAACAGTCTAGTCGGCCGGCCGCCTCTATCTCAACCACCATGTCAACCAGCGGCTCCAAAGCCGCCAAGCTCTACGCGAGCATTGCAGTGGATTACAACGCGGCAAAGTCAAATCCTTTCAAAAAGTTTGTCGAAGAAAACACTTTTTCTTCCGCCATCCGCCCATCACCATCATGTTCCAACTTGGATGGCCAACATGTACTTGACCTCGGATGTGGCTCGGGCCACTACTGTCGAATACTCAAAAATGAATGGAATGCCTCCATCGTTCATGGTGTCGATGTTAGTGAACACATGCTAGCCGAGGCTAGAAGAAACGAAACACACGCACCTCTTGGGATTCAATATATGCAACAAGATCTACTCTCATCTAGGGCTGCTGCCAATATCGCGGCAACGTTTTTTCCCACCAACAAGAATGATGCTTTTTCGACGACTAAACAGCAAGGTGATAATGATGATTATTTGTATGATCTCGTAACAGCCGAATATCTGTTTCCATACGCAGCAAATAGAGAAGAACTTGATCAACTTTGCTTAAATGCAGCATCCTTAATCAAACCGGGAGGGCGATTTGTATCGATTGTATCAATATGTTCTGACTCCATCATGTCTGCAGGGCTAGATGGTGGTGGTGGTGTGCTAGAAAGTCACGATTTAGGCTGGGCGGCAACATGGGAAAATAGCTGTGGAGATAATGAACCTCCTCATGACGGAATGTTGGTAGAATTAACTCTTTTTGGAGAAGGGAGGTCGTCAAGAGCATCGTTTCCGAATTATCTCTGGACAAAAGATTCTATTGATGCAGCTTTGAAAGCGACTGGGTTTGGTCAAGTTGAATGGAAACAAATGGAGATTGCGAACGATGCCCCAGATTTTGTTCGACGTGCGGTTGCGGATGTAGAAAAGACGCCCGTGGGAGTCTTTGTGGCAAGGCGGTTGTAAGTATTTGGTAGTGAGAGCTACTACCCTTTGAATCTTGATCGTGCTGGGGGGGGGTAGTATTGGGTAGTATTATTTAAGCAATTGAAGTGGTGGTACATCCACGCGAGGGAGGCTTCAAACTTCCACCCGAGGTTCCCCTGCACGTGCATCATTATTTGCATACACCAGTAATGTCAGGCCTAAGTATGTGTTTCCAGACCAAGACAAAAAAGGAAAGAAGCCATCGTGATGGAGGAATACCGATGTCACAAGTAGATTTTGCTTGCTTGTGGATCTTTTGTAGCTTAACTGTAACATCTATCATCTGCAACACACTGTTATTTTTGCTAAGAGGAGGAGCACAGCAATCAGAATATTAGAATCAACTCGTACTGAGAAAGCTATTCAATAAGTCCCGAAAAGAAAAATTCTGGCCCGATGATGGCGGGGGCCCTAAATCCACCTTCGTCGAGTCTGAATTGCTCGAAATGTGAGATTGCATGTCTATCTTTACATACTACCATCATCTGAAATTGTTTAGACAACCATTTGTTTTATTATAGAGTATAAATCTACTACGAAAGAAGTAAGGTTTTTACCTCAAACGCCTGGCCTCTCTCTCCCACTCCAACAAGCACAAAATATCTCCCTCCCTCACAGGTCCCTTAACATTCCTGACAATCGAACGTCCGGCAGTACCTGATTCAGTATCCATGAATTCGACACGGACTTGGGTAACGTTACCGGTGTTTCCGGTACGTCCTAGGACTTTGTTGACCTTGGCGAGTTTGACTGGTTGATCCTGTTATTGGAAGTGAAGTTTTGTGTGTGGTGAAAAAAATTGAGGGTGAGTAAGAAATGTCAATTGAAAGATAAAAAAAACACTGAATGATATCCACTTCTGCCTCCAAATGCATACGAGCACCCACGAAAAGAAGAGAGAGAGGGGGGCGGAAGGATCGATTTATGTACAGCCTCGGACAAAATTATAAATCAGCGGTTGGGGTTTTGACCGGCACTTCCCTCTTGTAAAGAGGAATGAGGTGAAAGAAGACCTGTTGAATCGTCACTGGTGCAACATCCATCTCCTTCTCCCCGCCCCTCTTTGTCTCTCTACTCTCTTGGTGTTTGTCTCTTTCCTCCATCTCCTCGTTGGGTGTGATGTGTGGGCCCTGGTGCTGGTGTGCTCTGGGAGAGACATGAATGGTTGGTTTTTCTAACCACGACACACATCAATTTTTGACAGTCAGCTACCCCTGCTGCTCAAATCAGAGGCGTTTGCCTATCACATGATATGCGACACACCCTCTCATTCTGCTGTTACGGCGTTGATTGACGCTAGACGCTTTGGACCACTGCTCACAACACACGACCTTAAAAGAAAAAGGAGGGGTCGTCCACCGATGACCCTATCATCGCACCTCTCTCACTGCCGCCCCGTCGAGAAAATTACAATTTCCACCACCACTCGAACAACAACAACACAATAATACACTACCCAATATTTATTAGGCAGCGGATCACCGGCAGAATACGCACCATGGTGACTATATAATTAATTACAGCGAGCGAATAAAGCACTTGGTAAAAGGGGTGGAAGGGCAGAAGGTTTGATGGCGGGAGAAAGTTTTAGTAACTGGTAAGACGTGGCGGGGCGGGAAGGCGCTGTTGTTGAGGAGTCCCATCGGGAAGATATGTAGCTGCAGTTTTTTTATTGTACTATTATGTGACGTACGCGTAAAATAAAGAAAAGGAGAGTGGCATGAGTGTCTTTCTGTGAAAGAGCGGAAGGCATGGACTCTCAGTCATTCCTATCTGTCAAGAGATGATATTCACCAGTGCTTCGATAAGTAGATGATGCGGCGGTAATATCGACACCTGGTGATTATTATTGATTCAAACTGCCGATTCATTGCAGCTATGGCTATGGGGCAGTTTGTGAAGAAATTAGTAACTTACCTTCGGATTCAGACTTGTTGGTATCGTAGCATGGCTGTAATCCATCCTTCTCTATTATTTAAAAGGCGTGTGTTATGTTATGATGCATTTTGCTGCAAAAACTATTGAGCACATGTTGTTAAAACGCGCTCGCTAGTACTAGTAGTAATGTGCATGCAGATTTTTTAGTGGAGGTAAATTACTTGCTTATGCTTAAACTGATTAGAGTGATAATAGATAGCCGTTGATGCTTGGAAAAGCTAGAGGACTAACACAACATTGTCTTTTGCGAGGAGATGATGATTCTCCAACCTCACACAGAAGAAATAGAGGATCCAAGGAAGCAAGGTCTTCGTTTGTCTCATCAAATTTTCTCTTGGCGAAGTCACTTTTAGAAGGAGGAGAAGGAACATGATGGCCACTGCAAGTAATTGAAGAAATAGAATAATCAACCTCGTCATCCTCTTCCTCGTTGTCTGTGCAAAAAGAAGTTGTAGAGAAGTTAATATTCACATCTGGAGAAGGCTTTGGAGAAGAGGGAGGCGTAATCGTCCTTGCAGCAGATGCCCTAGATTGTGACATAGGCATCTTCTTTGTATCCTTCTTTGCTGTAGAATCTTCAGATTGGGTCAACAACTTCCACCGTTCCATCTCTTCATTGTATTCATCCAATTCTCTCGCAGCAATGTCGTGCACAAACTTCTTGACATCTGGATGTGTATTCTCAAGTGTTGCCCAGCGATTGGCGATCAAATTAGACAACTCAAGGAAGCCAATCTTTCCATGAGATTTGCGATGCTTACGCTTCTGTCTCTTTCCGGGCCCCGCATACCAATCCGGGCGGAGTTTGATTGCGGCATATCGAGCGGGAACGTTGCGAAGGAGTTTCTTTTCGGAATCACTGTTCGTGTCGGCGGCGTTTGGACCAGCGGTGGTTTGGATAATGAATTCACGCTCGATCTGGAAGTAGATGTGGTAGGCAGTGAGTGGCCGCTGAGGTTTTGTATTGAGTGTAATCCGAGCGGATGGTTTTGGTGTGTGTGAATGTGACGAAGACGCATCGGGTGCAAAGGCTGTTGCGCTCATCCCTTCTCGTTTACGGGTTTGCCCTCGCTTGGATGACGACGGGCGGGTCTTGATAATAGGCATGTTGGCAGTAGTGGTAGTAATGTCAGCAGTCGGTAGGGCTTTTGAATTATGCGAGGATGGTGCTATGATCCCACGCCACTCTTGGTCTTGGAAAATGGAAATTAATCTTGGTCTTGAGGACTCCCATTCGTCCCGTAGTGGATACCGGATCCGAGTGACGAATGCATTTTGTAACATGTCAAGTAGTGTCCCAATTTGCTCAGTGGATCCAATAAGTGTTCCCTGCTCTACTTTACTCCTACTAGTTGCATACAGAGATGACTGTGGCAGTGAAATTGGATTAAAGCATTGGCCATAAGCTGGGTGAGCATGAAGGAAGAAATGCTCTCTCTCTCTCTCTCCCTCCCTCCCTCTCTCTCTAGGGCAAAGCAAAGAGAGTCAGCTTTGGCTTCGGATGAATGCAACACGTGAGATATTTCAATAGAGGGGTGCAAGCATGATTCATGTCGGGTTTTGATCTGTTGATTCTAAATTTACAAGTCATTTTATCTGTGCCCCAACGTCGACTCTAGTTCTGTGTTACGTAATGGGACTTATGAATACACTGCTAACGGCCTTCCACCAAATGTAGGGATGCCATACTCATTGGTTTGAGAATATGAGTTTTCGTCGCCACCAACCTGCGTATCCTCCACAATGGCCTTATTGGAA
>JALLBJ010000887.1:0-10292 GCA_036940105.1 Skeletonema potamos | reverse complement strand
ATATATCTACCTAAAAAGGACCTGCTAGGCATGCTGTTTTAACATGCGGTCTTTTGAGCTGGTGCTACTGACCAAATAGAATTCATATGGGGTAGCAATAAAATTAGTTTCGCTTATTGGTCTTTCTGTGCTTGGATAATAGTGTACCAAAGAGGAATGTCGTCATGGTTGTTTCAGGGAGTAAAAAAGATTTGTCGCCAAATATTCGCTAACGTTTAAAATGTAAGGCTGGCCGGGCTGTGAAGAGTCGGACCGTGGACCATGCGTGGCAAGCGCGCAGGCACAACACCAACAACATACATCATCTTGATATTATTATCACATCGATATCTCCTCTCTAGTGAATACTATTCGAGAGAAGCTGATGAGATGAAATCCTACCGAATGAGAGTGGCAAGAAGACACAGGGATGACAGAGAACAATCACAACTGCAGCTGCAGTGCGAATTGGCGATACAAGCCCCCGGCGGCGTCTCTAAAGTATTGCAGCTCCTCGAAGGTGCATCCAACGATGACATACATTTACTGAATGAGGCGCGGTACACGCCCTTGGTTGGTTGCATTTTCCGACTGGGAAAAAACACTACACTAAAGGGCAACTCGTCACAATCGCAGCTGCAGTTGGATGAACTCATCGAAACTTGTTATCGACGGAAGTTATCTCTCAACACGGGTGCCATGTTTGGAGCATGCTTCCACCGCCCACTTATTGTCGCCGCATACTATGGCTATTACTCAGCTGTGAGACTTTTGCTACAAAAAGGAGCACTTCCCGACCTTTGTGATGGGGAAGGGAAGAATGTATTGTACGCGGCTTTCCAAAATCCTACTGGAAGGAATACTCTGAGAGAATGCGATAAAAAAGTGGCAGAAATCTTGTGGGAGATGGGCGCTGTGACTTCTGACTTGGGTGAATGGAGAAAAATGAATGTAGGCCACTCCTTGGGTAGTATGTGCTACAGTAATTCTGTCTCAGTTGGATCATCATTCCATAGATCGGTGATGTATCAATCGCTCAACAATAAATGTTTGCAGACAATGAAATTCATGGTCGAAAAAGGAAGCGTCATCACAGATGAAGATTTCTTGAGATTAGCCAAATGCAAGCTGTTCAAGAGATTTCTATCAATGGTGGCTTGTCTGGAATCATCCACAAGTCCACATGCTCCTAGGAAAGTCACTGCTCAAGTACTTCAGCGCATCAAGTCATGGAAGAAGGAAATAGATTGGTCGTTTCCACCAACATGGAAAGTCGCCGTCATCTTATGTCAAAACTGTGGCTTGCCTGACGATATTTTTCACAATAATATTGTCCCCTTTTTGTCGAGAGATTGGTTTTATACTAAAGAACAGAGACTGCGTCCAGTCATACAACAATGGAATCGATGAGTGTACTCATGTTACACGCTGGTAAGTAACATCAAGCACTCCTTTCAACGAAATACTTGTGTGAATAAATGCAAGACTGAAATCCAAAGCTCACAGGGTGTGTGAACTGGGATGAAAAAATGTCCAGGGTACAATATGCCTGTCTCGGTTCAATACGTTTTACACTATCTACTAAGCAAGCATTATTGTGACTTGAAGGCCAGACTCTTTGTACAATGTATTTTAGCCCCCCCATAAAAAGTACGTTTCGAACTTCACGTGGGAAATTCAACAAGTGAGGAAAATTATCAGTGGAATTCAATCTAAATAGCACAACAGAGGTTCGTGGATGCATGGGCTGGCCGCAATTAATGCCGGCAATTTGTTGGAGTAACTAGAGTCTAGAGTACGAATCGATATGATGGAGTGAAAGGTAGACAATAACGATGTTTTTCAACACAGTATTGGATTAGTTAGTTTATCTACTTGAATTGGTGAATAAATGGGGACAGAAGGACAGGAAATCCGAGATTTGATAGCCTTCATCGGCTGGCGGGAAGCATAAATACGCCTCAAACTCGCTCTAAATACGCGCTAAATATCATTGACAGAACGGGTCTAAGTTGTCTACTTGTGACATACATGTAGACATGTTCATGACGTCGTAGATGTATGTAGAAAATTCATATACCTATGATACCTGCCTACCTACTCATAAAAGGTATTCTTCGGCGGATCGAGGTGACGAGGCAGTGTAAAAGCAATGCTATGCATGCAGTGGAAACTGTTGCAGAAGAAGCAGTAAACGATGAAACATTATTATATGCTATTCTCAGCTGTCAGTTGCTGCCAGGTGGTGGGTGCCGTGCCAGCGGCTTTTGTAGCAACAGCACCTTCGTTTGAAGCTACTCGAAGAAGTATTTTGCAACCACGAGCAGTGCCCGAAACGAAGGTGAACATCTTCGACACGCTTCGATCGAATTTGAAAGCTGCTGCAGATGAAGGCTTTGGTACTAGAGCCCGTAATGTGGCGGATACAATGGCAATCGATGATATCGTCGTCCCACTATGCAGCAATTTAGAGAAGCGACAGAGTTTAGCACACATAGGTGTTTATCCTGGTGTAGAGTACAAAATTTGTGATATAGAAACAGAACAGCAAGTAGGCAGATCTGTTTCCATTCGTCCAGCTTATCCTCTTCGAAATCATCTTGAAAGGTCAGATTGGCCAATAACTGTTGAAGTGGCTGACGTTCCTCTCTGGCTCGCAAAAACAACGTACGAAGCTGGAACAGCGTTAGGCACATTGATATTAGCAGGTACCTATCTCTCTGTAGCAGCTCTGTTGGCAACTTTCATCCGTATAGTTGTCGTTCCATCAGAAAGTATGGAACCTGCGCTACAGCGGGGGGACGTTGTGCTCGTCACACGGACGATTCTTCCACCCAGAAGTGGGGATGTAGTTTTCTTTAACCCACCAGCCGAATTGGACGAGGCAATAGCAAACTCAAAAGTAGGAAGAGCAGCAGCTGCTGAAAACGTCCAAGTTGTATCCACAAAAGGAAAGCAGTTCTTGAAGCGTGTGGTAGGCGTCCCCGGAGACAGAGTTGGCGTTTTTCATAGCAACCCTTATGTGTTACTTGAATGTGGAGGCGATGATTGCACGTACAGAGTAGATAGAACTGGCGAATATTCTCGACCAGATGTATTCGCGGATGAAAGCTGGAATCGAATTTCTCCAACAATCAACACCAATATACATGAAGAAACGGATCGTCTAGGGCGACTTGAATACTTTGTCGCAGGAGACAATGGTTTTCGATCTGTGGATTCCCGCGTCTGGGGTCCATTGAAACAGAAGTATCTGTTTGGAACTGCGCAATTGGTGATCTTTCCAGCCAATCACTTTGGTGCTATTCAGCCAGGCCCATTTGTAATTGAAAAAGGGTCAAGCACTCAAATTCACTGAATCAAGTGATAATAAACATGTTATGAATTTGCCTTTAATGTTCTAATGGAAGCTTTCATACATTGTGGACTGTTGTGTGTACAGATTCTTGGCATATTCGTATAGCAGCACGTCATACTCATTCTTTTTTCTCAATGCCTCCCAAGCATTTGTGCCTTCATAAG
This sequence comes from Skeletonema potamos, assembly GCA_036940105.1. NCBI lineage: Eukaryota > Bacillariophyta > Thalassiosirophyceae > Thalassiosirales > Thalassiosiraceae > Skeletonema > Skeletonema potamos. The sequence continues at coordinate 6,791 of JALLBJ010000887.1, read as the reverse complement.
AATCGTGTTGATTTCGCTTGTCAGAGTTTGCTAATCTGTCACCGACGCATGCATTATACTTGCCGTTACCCCAGCCGAAGAAGCGTTCGTACCTTCGGATGGATTCCTCAGCTTTCTCGACAAGCCCTACAAGGCACTTCCTGCCGAACACTTCTTTGGCAGCCTCAAGATCATGCCAAGACAGAGCCCCAGCTCGCTTGTTTGTCAAAAACCTTACCATCCAATTACTCTCAGTAGATTTTTCCGCATATTCATCAATTGACAAACCTTTATACTGCGCAGTATTTGGATTAATGTCGTCAGATTGATAGTGAAAGTACAAAGATACAGCTCTATCGACAGGATGGCGTAGCATTGTAAAACATTTTCCGGAATCTGGGACGTCTTCGAAGATAGACGCTGTTTCATAAAGGAAAGGAGTACTGATAGCATCGACAACGCCAGATGCACCGATATTCATTGCTTTTGCCCGTTGAATACCCGCTGGATTAGACATATCGACATTGACAAATCTGGCATTTCCTAATGTCACAATACCGAGCACCTGATCTTGTTCATGTCCTTGCCTTGTACCCAGGGCGCTCGCTAATGCCAAATGATAACAGTTCGACATTACATTTTCTACTGTTGAGCTAGCGGAACGCGGTATCCTCCAAAAGACAGGCACATCTCGACCTTCGCCATCAACTGCATCTTTACGAAAAGGGTGATTCCAACGATAGTATGAATTCGCGTACACGCCCTTGATTTCTTGTGCACTTTGGGCATTAAGGGAGTTTGACATGAACGCCGAACCACTCATAGCATCGTTAGCCATGGGCTTGAAGCCAGCAGATGAAGACGCTGCTGATTCAAATGAAAATGTATTCGGTTGTGTCCTCTGCGGGGGAACGATTTGATCATTGATTGGTGGCGGTATTATGTTGGCAATATTCTGACTAAAGTCGAGAGGAGCTTGTTCCTCTTGCTGGCCACCCCATTCGACAAGATCATCACCGTATTCAGGAGGTGAATGTTGCTGCACTGATGTCGAAAACGAGGATACCTGACTTTCCGCTATACCTCCTGTGCCCACATTGATTTCTTCAGGAGTTGTTTGCATGATGTTGACTTCACTTCGGGGTAGAACTTCTGTCGAGAACGATGTTACATCAGAAGGCGTGTCGGTATTTTCAGGAATTGGTGGTGGAGGCGGAATTATTCGGTCACGATTTCCATTGTCTCCATTACCACTGTATTGTTCAGCCTTACCCTTCACGCTCTTTAAAAATGCAGATTCTTCTTCACTCAACACTGCTTCCGAACCACCCATTCTCACTCCTGCAGCTGCCGCAGCTGTAGAAGCGCTATTTTCAGCTAACGGACGGTTTTCATAAGTCTCATCCATAAAACCATGATTCATTGATTTTTGTGCAGGTCTACCTGATATTCTCTCTCCAGCGGAATGTTCATTGTACTTGTTTTCTTCCTTCACATATTTGTGTAAAGGGTCGTGGTCTTTCGTGTGCGTAGAGTCATCGTCATTCGTATTGTAGACAGCCATCGGATCAAGCTTCACATTCCTCACAGAGTCATCATCATCTGTGCCATCTTTATGGTGATGGTGATGCTTTTCATATTCAACACGCGCCTTGTGCTTTTTCCACCATGGGGAATGGTCTCTTACAAACAATAGAGCAACCAAGGCCAACGCCGCAACAAGGGCACGGTTTTGGTATCTTTCACAACGAGAAATGATGGGTGGCGGACTGCGGCGATTTTGGCGTAGTTTGCTTCTGGTTCTACGAAGAGGCCTTTCTTCATCCTCGTCATCAGAATCATCATCATCAACGTGGTAGTTGTAAAATTCTTCATGCCTTGTGACTCCATGTTCGCTACTTTCATCATTACCATCACCGTAGCTGAAATCATCTATTTCGCTATCACTTCCATTTTCACTCGAATGCTTTGAATTCATGGTTTCGTATCTACCCAGAGAAAATTGGATCTGTTCTGCTTTGTTCTGCCGCTGCAGCCTTCGTTCCTCCTTCTGAGCCTTTTGTTCTTTGGATGCTTTGCTATTCAAAGAAGTCATTTCCAAACTGAGAGGTGCTAAACTGAATTGACGAAGAGATGACGAGTAACCCGATGTTTCATCAGGACATGGATCATTACTTCGCTGTGGATGCATGAACTGTTGTTGGTAATGCTGATCTTGAAAATGCTCGTATTGTAATTGCTCCTCCACATCGAGTAGCGGAGAGTCGTGTTCATCATTATTATACAATTGTTCTTCGTGGCGATAGAATTGGCGGCCATTCGAGTTTATCCTATCTCTCCCGTCTCTATTGCTATTGTTGATTCTACCGGAGGAAGATTGGCGAGATGAAACAGATCTGGTCTCATCTGGCGGATCTTGCCTGCGAATTGTTGACGCAACTATCTTGTTCTGCTCAGCACATGCTACAGGCTTAATACCACCCCCCCTGCCATTATTGCTTCTTCTACATTCGATATTGTCGTTTCCGGAATGGGAATCGGTGGGCGGCTCCCGTGGACGCCTAAGAGCAGTTGAGTGGTCCTCTCGACCAGGATTATTATGTTCTGACTGCTGCCATGCCGGTGGCTCTCTTGCCGAACTCTGAGGAGGACGTTCGACGTTACCACCCCTTCCTCTCCCTTTTCCACCTCTTCCTCTTTTTGATGATCGCTTTCCTCCCATATGTATAGTCACTGTGAGCTAGATAGTCATCACAATAGAAGGAAGTAGCTTTTTCACATCAATACCATCGTTCATTTAGGATATCATGTTGTAAGTCTCTGATGTTATGCATGTTATGCATGTATGATATTTATCGGGTCCTTCATTCGGTCAGATAAAAAATGACCGCCCGATGACCGCGGCCAATTTCAGGTTAATGGGACTCCTTGGAATTAAAAGTACCTACCTAAAAATAATGATGATGATGATGTGATGTATGTAGTGTTATCAACGACATTGATCACAAGCACAAGCACAAGAGATATTATTATGAGACAAACCATAATATTGCTTCAGGGTGTATGTTAGGTAAAGTACTAGCTAGGGTTGCATTGGACGAGGTGGGTCAACAGAAGAGCCACCTGCTGATAATCATATCAACGGCATGAAAGCCACTGGCCGGCGATCGCTACGCATGATGATAAGTCTTTTCGGAGCTCATAATATTTTCCTCCTAATAGGTACTCTTATCAACCGCTCACCACACAGGTCTGCCGATGCGTTTCAACCTCACTTGCTACTGTCAGCATCTTCGAGACGCATCCCTTTTCTTCGCCTTGCACGACTTCGTGACGAAGATATTTCGGTATTACTAAAGTCTAACCAGAACAACAACGCTACTCCTTCTCAAGAAGGAGAAGATTCAGAGTCATGCGAACAGTTTGACACTATACGAGTACGCATATGGAGACAACTCGCTGATGGGAAGGAACTTAGCCTCTCACAATTATCAAATGCCGTCGGTGAGAGGAGATTGGGAGAATTGCGTTCCCATCTATCTCATGTTGAAAAGCAGGCAAAGACTATTTGCAACAAATCGGATTGCTACAAGTTGTTTCAATACAATCAATATTTCGATAACTACGTACTAGATTTCAAAGGACATTATTCTTTCTTCCCCACAAGATGTGGTAAATAAAAGTCTGCAGTAATTTCATGGTCAAGTATGCATTCTCTACGCTTCGTCCTCTGCAGGTATTGAAAAGCAATCCAAGCCCAGCTATTTCCATAGACCCGTTCTACAATACAAATAAAAACTTGCTGTATGCAATGAAATTTAAGATTTGTCATAATTTTCTTTAACTATTAAAAGGAAGACAGTAATATAGTTTGCACAGGGTCTGTGTTCATCTACGATGCACTCTAGAGAGATCACATGCTTAGAGACGACTCCTTGCTAGCTTGTACTTATCAAAAGAAAACCACACTTCTTATGTCACGGTTGCATAAGTTCCAATTGAAACTTAAAAACAAGAAGTTCCAATTGAAACTTAAGGAGCTCAAGCTTCGTTGACAGTGTCAATTATTCAAGCTTCGTCTTGAGCTTTATGGACGAGCACGAAGCTTGAGCTGCTGCGTACAATGATGTAGGTACTTAAAAAAGTTATAAGTATGGTATCTAGTCGGTACCAAACTTACCCAAATCCGCTAAACACCACGCTGGATTCAGTCTTGCTTTCATTCACGAAGAATGTTGTTGACTTGGATCTTGCGGTGATTAGGTCTAAGTATGTAAGTTGTAAGGTCTGCCAGCTCACAATAGAGCGTTGATGAGATCTTTAGGGAGTAATGAGACACTACTGACGTGTCGGATGTACGTGGAGATGAAAAACAGACTCGATGGGCAAGAACACGTATGTAGTACCGTTTTGACAGAAGTGATTGCGACCACATTTAACACGTGGTAACTTTCGATAGGGGACGTGACATTTGTGCCCCCGAAAAGTGGAACGAGGATATATTTCGCTTCATTTATGGATGGATTAAAGAACATGTGGGTATATTTGGAGTAATTTCTGTTCAATATCTCAAGCTGGGGGCATCCCCCCAAAATAGGCTTAATCAAGTCATTTGATGACGTCTTACGTTCGCTAAATTTATGCAAATGTTCTTTGCAAATTAAAAACTTTCCGGTCCGGGACTTGCCACAGAGGAGCTTAGTATTAAAGTTGCTTTCCCAGCGACGTGTTCAACTGACGTGGTCTCCTTTTTTCTCCGCTTTTTCAACTCCGCCTTTTTCATTTAATAGCTACACTACACGTTATGGTAGCTTGAGATCAATTTCCCACAACATCACCTCATAACAAAACCATAATAATACTTGCAGTAACAACACAACCAACTGTGCAGCTTTTTACGATGAATTCCCAGCTGTTTGCCTCCCTCAACTCCTACGCCAGTGATGCCAGCGTTCCAACCCCAGTCGGCATGATTGCTGCGAGCATGATGAGTATTTCCTTTGAAGACTCATCGTATGATGCTTCCTCCTTCGCGTCGCCCGCTAGCATGGCCTCGTCCTATGATTCTTACTCAAGCCAAGAATCTGCTTCGTCATGCATCTCCAAGAGTAAGGTGGGTGGCCTTTCTAGGAGCCGATGCATGAGCAATCTCTCTGCTCTTGGCGGAAATGCCTCTGAGACTAGCATCCCACGTCAAGCTTACTACAAGTCCGGCCCAAACCAAGGCTGGGGATACTTCGTAGACACTCCCAGCACATGAAGAGAGACTGCAATTCTTGTTAGAGAAACATCTTTCAGATCCTCTCACCGTCGCGCAGCTCACCACCCAGCGACTTCGGATGGTTGGTCGTTGAGACTTTACAGCGTAGACCAAAGATCTACTTCATGAATTTGCGCATTGATGTGGTGGTGTTGCATCTCATAGCCGATCCAACTCAAGAATTCCGGCTCTGACGACGGGACTTCCAGAAAATATTGTTCATGCCATCTTTTGACGAACATGTGTACGTGTAGTGCAGGTAGTTTTTTTTCAATGTATTGGCGTACGTCGGCGACTTGTTTTGGGAAACTATATAATTTGTTTGTAGATAGTACATAAGCAGATAATGATCTATTGATTATTGTATGCTATCCACCTAAACTTACTTTATGATGAATGTATGGTGTCTTTGTGTAAGTTAATGACTATATCACTGAGTTCCGTCCTGCTCACAGTGTATACTCAGTGGAGGAAATCTGTACCGTTTTGGTCGATCAGAGACTGACACGCATATACTCCTTGCTGGAGGCATGCTGTGTTAGATCCGCAAACCAACATAAGTCACAGTCACCCTTTTGAACGGAGAGAGCAATGAAAGAGAGGAAATATGTCGCATCACACCAAGAAGTATTTTTTAAAGCTGGAGTATTTAAATATTTTACATCAAAATTGAACATAGCAACACATCACATTGAGTAATATCGACCTGCAACGCGATTCTACAGTAGGAATCATACAAAGAATTACTTCTGTTCCACCTTAAACTGCTACTGCCTTGCACATCTGCGGTAACAAAACCGCGTAGCCGATGAATGGGATATATCCCACCACTTCATGTAGAATGTCTCATCTGTCGTGAGTGGTGTCAACAAAGTATCCCCAAGAGGCTTCATGTGGCTTAGATTCGTAACTGGAACGACGCGATATGCTCGTTTCAGATGCAACACTTCCAAGTGCAGACAGGTTACTAACACATCGACTTCTTGAAAGAGTGCTTCCCCATCCCTTGGCCAGGCCGAGAGTTGCAGAATCAAGCGACGAAAGTGATGAAACGGATGACGCAACAGTTGTGGAACATATCGAGGACGGTGGACTGGCGAATTTGGAGCAGTCAAACTCTTGTTCATCTTCAGCGGCGGGGCATATCTTTTTCAACATGGACGGGTTCGTTGGTAAAGACTCTGGTGGCGGCGGAAGAATGCAGTCGCTGGTAGAAGAAGAAGAGCAGCCCATCAACAGCTGTAGTTGAAAAGCTGATATCTCAATAGAGTTCATCGCTGCCAAGTTATTATGTTTCTCTAGGAGCAAAATCTCATAAGTCATCTTATTGTGCTGAGTTACTTAGACTGTGACTTGTGTTATAAGATGCATGGATTTGAGGTGATTGAGCCTCTTTGACGCCTTTGAGCCTACTTATGAGATGAGGTGGTGCAAATGAGGCCAAATGGAAAGTGGGAATTAGAGCTTTGTAAAATATCTATTTGGGTAAAATTTTACTTGGGAGAGCGGGAAAGTAGCTACTATTACGTAGTCCCAACTAGAGATACCCAAC
>JALLBJ010000886.1:0-10487 GCA_036940105.1 Skeletonema potamos | reverse complement strand
ACGGCAGGGACAGAGACGTGTCATGCCACCAAGACAGTGGACGATACTCACTAAAGAGGAAAGCCAAGAGCGATGTAACAAGAAATGCCTTGTCAGCAGATAGTTGAGAGGGGGCAGCTTCACACTGTTGATGAGACAGGGAAGAAGAATTTAGCACACTGCAGAAGATTATAACTGCAGAGTGGATTCCCCTGGACTGGAAGTGCACACGAGTTAAGATGACAAACACTTATGAACTTAGTCGGAACTGTTAACTTGAAACAGCTGAGATAACAGTGGAGGAAAAGATTGCATCTCTTGTACATAATTGCTCAGTAGTCGAGACTGTATTAATTGATGAATACCTATTATGAGTTAGTATATGATGTCTAATGACGTTATTGAGTATTAGACCTGGATATATAGATGCATTCTGCGTGGTGCAGAGGCGCCTATTGGAGGGAAAACCATGGTCACAATAAGCTAACCTATGTGTAAGGTAGCTTTTGCTTACCTACGATTTCTATTCCAGGTCCTGTCCTTCCCCCCCACAGAAGCCCCGCCAAAACCCAGATGTAGCCTGGAACTGAGAAGGGCTCAACAACCCGGAGCATAGTATTATGTAGTTGGGCTTCTCTGTTTTTTGTGTCGGGTGAACTCAGCACTCTCACTCTCTCTGCGTGCATTACACATCACAATCATCATCAAATAATACTTCTTTCATCTTAATCGACATCGAACTAATCCAATCTCAAGAATGAGATCCATCTTCAACACTGTGTTCATTGGCTTAGCCGTCACCAGTGCCAGTGCCTCCGCCTCCGGAGGCAACGAAATGAAAACTGTGCAGAGCCCGACTGTGTGGAAGGCGCCCGCTCGAGCTCGGAACGCATTGATCAACCGGACAAGACGTCAAGTAACTGCAAACACTCGGACGCGGTATTTGAACCAAAGCAGATGGAGTCCCTGGGGAGGCGTATGGGGCCCTTCCCCTACGAATAAATCAACTCACCAGCCAGTCAATGCCAATGCTTGGGGCAGCTCGTGGGGAGGAAAGAGTCCTTCCGGTCCCGATTGGGATTGGGTACTCAATGGATGGAACGGAGATGTATGGACTAATGATGCGTGGACGGGTGATGGTTGGAGTTGGAGTCCTAAGAATCCCACGATGTCCCCTATGTTAGCACCACCGACTGCGCCGCCTACACCAGAGCCAACAAGTTCGCCTCCTACTCCTGCTCCCATGTCAACAACACCCGCTCCTTCTCCAGCTCCAGTGGTACCAAAGCCTACTCCAAATCCTACTCAGGATGCATCACGGGAGCCTTCATCGGAGCCTTCACCTTCATCTTCATCGATGCCGTCATCAGAGCCTTCACCTACATCTTCGTCGATGCCGTCATCGGAGCCTTCACCTTCATCTTCGTCGATGCCGTCATCAGAGCCTTCATCAGAACCATCATCTTCGCCTTCGTCAATGCCTTCATTGAAGCCGTCATTGGAGCCGTCATCAGAACCGTCATCTTCATCGGAGCCATCATCGGAACCGTCATCAGAACCTTCATCTTCGTCAATGCCAAGCACTTCGAATGCTCCTTCGAGTACTCCATCATTGACCAGAACCAGAGAAATCAAGACTCTCCTGTTGACAATTTCGGATTCGGATGCACTCAGCAATGAAGAATCACCCCAGGGGAAAGCATATGATTGGGTCAACTTCGGCGATCCCATTGAGCCACAACTTCTACCTGGCCAAGATAATGACCAAATCATTCTAAGGTATACTCTTGGGGTTCTATACTTTGCTCTCAACGGTGATAATTGGAAGAAAAACACAAATTGGTTGGGGGTTACAAGTGAGTGTGAATGGTTTGGGGTTAAATGTAGTCCCTCAGTGGTTACAGCTACAACCATTGACTTGAATAATAACCAACTCAATGGAGGCACCATTCCTCCTGAACTCCTTGGCAATTCAAGCAACCTTATCGTTGGTAATAATGGTAAGTTTCAGGTTTTGGGCAGAGTAGGATGTTTGTGTATTTTTATTTATATACTGCATGTGGCTTGTGCTAATACCTTGCTCGCATTCGTTTTTGTTTTCGTTTTCACTTGCTTATTTTTTCCATTCCCAATCCAATGCTATTATTATTATCATTGTTTTAATACAGTTACTATGATTAGCATGGAAGATAACAACCTCACTGGCACCATTCCTTCCGAGTTTGGCACTTTGAGCAACATTTTTAAGTTTCACTTTCACTTTCAGTTTTCGTTTCAGGCAGAGTATGATGATTGTGTATTTACATTTTTTTACATTGTGATTGCGCTGGTGCTGCTTGATGCGCTTGTGATGCAGCCAACTCTAATAATGTTGATTTGACTTCATTATTCACATCCTACCTTGACCTTACTTACACTTACATTTGTTTTGACTCATTCGAAATGTCGCACTCCCAACGATATACATTCACAGAATTCATCTACTTGGGATATGATGATATCACTGGCATTCTTCCTTCTGAGCTTGGCAAAATGAGTAATCTTCGTAAGGATGATTGTGTATTCAGACAGTGTGCTGCTTGTGGTAATTCTCGCTCACATCTCTATTCTTGATCTCATCTTGATTTAACTTGTTTATTGTCACTTTCCCAATGTTATACTTTACAGAAAATTTGTTGTTGCACGAGAACAAACTCACTGGCTTCAGCCCTCCTAGCCCTGGCGATTTCAGCAGTCTTTGTAAGCTTAGTTTCAGTGTAGGATTAGGATGATTATGTATTTGCTGTGCTGCTTGTAATCATGCTTTGCTAACATTCTAACATTTTGATCTCGTCAACCAAATTCCTTATGTTGTTATACTTTACAGCTGAATGGAGTTTGGCCAGTAACCAAATGAATCACACCATTCCTACCGAGCTCGGCTATTTGACAAGTCTTAGTAAGTTTCAGCTTTATGCTTATGCTTATGCTTATGCAGAGGCAGAGTAGGATGATTGTGTATATATTTACATCGACATCGTGCAGCAGCTTGCAATAATAACCATTTAATTCCCAATGTTGTTTTACTTTACAGCACTCTTGAACTTTGGTAATAACCAAATCAAAGGCACCATTCCTTCTGAGCTCGGCTATTTGACCAGTCTTAGTGAGTTTCAGTTTCATGCATTCTGGGCTGGGACCTGGGCTTGGGATGTCTGTGCTGTGCCTGTGCAAATGCCTCACTCACATGCCTCGATCTGTCTTGAAATAATGTTCATTGTCACTTTCCTAATTAGAATTTATGAACATGAATCGAAACCAAATCAAAGGCACCATTCCTCCTGAGCTTGGCAATATGAGCAGTCTTGGTGAGTTTCGTTTTATGGATGTTTGTCTATTATCGTGCTGCTTCTGCTTGTCTTGGTCTTGGTCCTGTCGCTTGTGACTTGTGACAATGCTTCGCTCACATTTGTTTTGACTTATTCATATTGTCACATACCCAACGATGTACATATTATTTACAGAAGAACTCGAGCTGTGGCGAAATGAACTCACTGGCATTCTTCCTTCCGAGCTTGGCAAAATGAGTAGTCTTAGTAAGGATGATTGCGTATTTAGACAGTGTGCTACTTGTGGTAATGCTTGCTCACATCTCTATTCTTGATCTCATCTTGATTTAACTTGTTTATTGTCACTTTCCCAATGTTATACTTTACAGAAAATTTGTTGTTGCACGAGAACAAACTCACTGGCTTCAGCCCTCCTAAACCCATGGATTTCAGCAGTCTTTGTAAGCTTAGTTTCAGTGCTGTCAGTGTATAGGATGATTATGTATTTACTGTGCTGCGTGTGCTTGTGACCATGCTTTGCTAACATTCTAACATTTTGATCTCGTCAACCAAATTCCCAATGCTGTTATACTTTTCAGTTTTCGCCAACCTTCGTAATAACCAATTTAATGGCACCATTCCTACTGAGTTCGGCTACTTGACAAGTATGAGTAAGTTTCAGCTTTATATGCAGAGTAGGATGATTGTTTATTTACTGTGCTCCTTTTGATCATTCTTTGCTAACATTCTAATTCTAAAATTTTGATGTATCTTGTTGCTTTACCTTGTTTATTGTCGAATTCCCAATGTTGTTATACTTTACAGACACATTGTATTTGAATTCTAACCAAATCAAAGGCACCATTCCTACCGAGCTGGGCAATTTGAAAAGTCTTCGTAAGTTATTGTTTTATGCAGATTAAGATCATTGCATATGTACATGGTGCTGCTTGTGATAATGATTTGTCAAAATCTTGATTCGTATTGATTTAACTTGTCTCTTTCCATCCCCAATGTTACATTTACAGGATTTTTATCTTTGAATATAAACCAGCTCTATGGCACCATGCCTAGTGAAATTTGTGCCCTTCAATTGACGACATTGGGTGCTGATTGTAAACTTGTCATTTGCACTTGCTGCAATGCATGCTGATGAGTGACTCTTGTGATGAGTGGTTTCAGGCCAGGGTTGAAGGGAGGAGAGAAAGAGAGAGAGGGAGGGAGAGAGGGAGAGAGGGGCTCCTTGTCCTCGGCTGGAGTTGAATGTTTTTGTAAAAACAGAGAGTATACGTGTACAGCTCTGTGATGGAAATTAATTGTGCTCGTTCGATGTTAACATGTATATGTGGTTCAAGAAGACGGAAAAAGTACTGAGATTGGTGAGAGAGAGAGAGAGAGAGAGAGAGAGAGAGAGAGAGAGAGATGAGGCGCTGGCACCAGGATGGTGGGTGGTTCAAGTTTGTTTTTGGATTTTATTATGAGGTTGGATTGAGATGAACGCAATACAGTTTAGGATAATAATTATTTAGTAAAAGAAGAGTGTGTTTTACGACTTGACAATTTTTATTCGCAACGAGAGCTCGCCTAAGAATAAGAAGAATAAGAGCAACAAAATTCTCACACTGCAGGTGCAGGCACGTTGAGCGACTGCATAATAATGTAGCGGGCGCAATGATCTGGTTCGATGTAGTATTGGGTAGAGCATTGAACAACATTTGAATCTCCGGGGAGAGAGTGGCATGAAGGGAACTAATGAGATTTTTTGAGTCCGATCGTATTGCTGCTGACTTCCAACATTTCTGCTTGCCGTTGTCGTTCCTTGGTTCTGGCTTCAGCGGCCATTGTTTCTTGTGCTTGTGGCTGCATGCCGATAGAGCTAATCCGTACCATCCATAAGGTAGTAGTAATCGCAGCTTCGCCCAAGAAGCTCGCACCGGAATGACACACTTCTCATAATGCGGCGCCGTTCATGATTGTTGTTACGTTAGTGTCGTAGCAAAGTAGATCACATCAACATCAGAATCGTCGCGTTGGCAATGATTGGCCGAGCACAGCCGAGGCGAGTGAATGTTGATGATGGTTGACGGTACACCTAATCAACTATTCACTGACGGCACAGCATTAAGTGGAACGTAACCATAATCATTGACGGTGCTGCATATTCCCCCGGCCGAAGCTGCGATTAGTCACCTCTGGCTTTTTTCGGATTTTAGCCCACTCCAAAAGTCTTTCTTTTGCGACGTCGACCGCAGGGAGACGGAAGTTGTGTTTAATGTCAAGGTGGTAATTGAACCAAACCCATCAGTAAAAAGTCCTCTAATGACGCTAACTATACGCCTAATCGATAGATGAGCTCATGAGCTTTCCAAAACGCCACTCTTCGCCTTCATTCGACCACTACAAGGCAAGATATCGTACTATTGTAACGGCTTCGAGTGGTCTTGAAGTGGTGAGATTTTTTTTTGATGCGACAGCAAACAGAGATGCTGTCTCAGTGATGCGAAAGTGCGCGAACGGTAGGATGGACGTTTTTTTACGCCGCGCTAGCAGCCCAACGAACATAATTCAAATCATAATTCAATAGCATAAAAGAAAATCAATAATCAATCAATAAATAAATAATAGAATGCCACGTCCTACCTCCCGAAAGAAGACGTCTACTGCTACGACGACGGCGCCGCCGCCGAAGGTGGCAGCAAAAGAAAAGAAGCAAAACGACAGCAGCGCCGCCGTTGACGAAGACGTTGTTTCTTCCTCCAATCGTCTCACGGCAAATTCGTCGTCATGTGCTGCGCCGCCGCCCACCGTCGTGGAGGGGGCAATGCCGCCAGAAGAGAATTCCGCCCATGATGCCACTACGACATCCACCACTGCTCCACAGCAGCAGCCTCAGCCGCACAAACGTCGTCGTCAAAGAGCACTCTGCACCCACCACGAGGGCTGCACGAACCAAATCGTGAACAACTCCCTCTGCGTGAAACACGGTGCCAAAATCAAACGCTGCTCCTATCTTATTAATAATTCCGGGGGAGATGGGCAACAACAATGTACCAATTATGCCCAAGTGGGTGGCGTATGTACCAAACATGGTGCCAAGAAGAAAATTAAATTATGTATCGCGGCGGGATGTAGTAATCAGGTTAGGAATGGGGGTGTTTGTCGTAGACATGGTGCGAGGGATGCTACGAGGGATGCTAATAAAAAAAATTATAATGATGATGACGGGAAGAAGAAGAGGACGAATTCCAAAATTAGTCGAGAGGAAACGACGGAGGAGAAAGACGACGATGATGAAGACGAAGATGGTGCACCAATGAAACAAGTCATCAAAAAACGAAAGAATAATAATCGACCATGTCCCTTCGACGGGTGTACCAATCAAGCCTACAATGGGGGAGTATGTCGACGACATGGTGCAACAGTGAAATTATGTGAGTTTGAGGGGTGTGAGAATCAGGCCAAGAAGGGTGGGGTTTGTATGAGGCATCGTGGTAGTAGTATTGCTGGTGGTGGCAGTGGCATGATGTCGTCCTTGTCAAATAATAAGGATGATGATGAAGAAGAAGCGCCTTGTTCTTCTTTTTTGCCGGCAGCATTATTGACATTGCCTGTCAATGCGGCTGATGATGTTGTTTGTCCAGTCATTAATGGTGCTGATGTACCACCACAAGGCATTCCCCCACTTCGTGACAATACGGCTGCTACTGCTACCGCCGCTGGCAGTGGTGGTGGTGGTGAAAGCAACGCCGGTGACGATAATAACAACATTGACGTCACAGCCGAGAGGAAACGTCAATCACTCCAAAAGACCAAAGCACAACCACCACCACCCAACGAAAGTGGCACCCAACAGCAACAGCAACGTAAAAAACGCGAATGCTCCACTGAAGGATGTACCAATCACATCGTCAATAATGGGGTATGTATGAAGCATGGGGCCACCGTCAAGGCAAAGCGATGTAGTGCCAATGGATGTAATAAATATGCGATTCAAGGGGGTGTCTGTGTAAAGCATGGTGCAACGTGGACGAGAAAGATTTGTAGTGCTGAGGGATGTACCAACTACGTCGTTCGAAAGGGGGTGTGTATCAGGCATGGTGCAACGTGGGAGAAGAAACTTTGTAGTGTTGAGGATTGTACGAATCAAGCCAAGAAGGGGGGAGTGTGTATCCGGCATGGGGCAAAGGTGGCGTTGTGTAAGGTGGAAGGGTGTGGGAAGCAAACGCAGTATGGGGGGTTGTGTTGGAGTCATGGTGGTACGGGTGGGAGGGATACTAGTCCTGGTTGGAGGGTACGTAGTGGTGTCGGGAGAGGTAATGGTGGGAAGAGGGGCAAGGAGGGTGCAAACGAAGCGTCGGCAGAAACGACATCAACAACGACAACCACAACAGTGTGAATATAGACCTGTGTGTGTGTGTGTATTCTGCTGCAGGGGGTTTCGCAAGGGGCGTGGAAGAATGGATGTCGAGTTAGATTCGAGCAGTCAAGAGAATAGTGCCGGATGATAATATGTGTGTGTAAACCTAATTCATTTATTTATTATTGAGAGGCTCATAATGAGGCATCATGTATACATATTAATACTGTTTCATCGCACTCCATGACTGCATCTCTCATAACTGCTCTCATACAATATAGCACTCTCTCCAAAGAAGCTTCACTCAACCACCATCACATCACACTACAACAACAACAATAACAAAACGACTTCCATCCTATGATGATTTGAAAATCCCCCCCCCCCCCCGCCCTCCCAACAAACAACTCCTCCCCTCCCTTAATGTTTCAACATGTGATCAATATCATGAAGCCCCCCATACGGACAAGTGGACATAATCTCCACAATCGTATCATACAACAATTGCACATCCGCCTCCTCCTCGGAGGCAAATGCAGCCAATACCGATACTCCCATATTCGTCCACCGTTCCAATTTGAATTGATACATTTCTGGTTCATTTTTGTTGTAACATTTCTTTTTCATGGGGAGGAGTCTATGTCCTAAGATGCGTGAATTATTATCCTTGTTGTTGTTGTTCGTGGCATCTCCACTGTTGTTGTGATTACTACTAGTAGTGGAAGTACCAGTAGTAGTGCTGCCTTGTTGATAATTCGGACAAGCAGCAACACCACCACTATTATTATTGCTACTACCACTTCCACTACCACCCACAATATCACCAAAATCAACACGCAACTTCACCAAATATGCCCTCTCCCTCCGTCCATGATATGGATTTTGTACCCAATCATCTAAATGATCTTTGGATCTAAAAATTAATACTGTATGTTTGTCATAATGCATCCACCATGTATCACGATGCCATTTCTTCATAAGTAAGGAACGGAGTGTGGTACGTGTTTGGATTGGACCCATTTGATGGATTAGATCTGGATTGGGGAGGGGTGAGTAGTTATTATTATTATTATTGGTAGTAGTGTTGTTGTTTTGGTTGGATAATGATGAGGATGTGACTGATTGGATAGATGATTTGGAAGATTTGATATCATCGGATGTTGTGGAGTTTTGTCGTTGGTGTTGTTGAGATTGTGAAATAATAGTATCATTCTTTGCCTGTGGTGATAATCGTTGTGCCATGGCAAAGAGTGAATCTTCCAACGACTCTTGCTGTTGTTTTTGTCGAGGTGACGACGATGATGATGATACTGAATGCATAGACGAAGGTGATGACGGACGATAATTACCACAACCACCACCGGGCGATGACAAGAGTGAGGATGTTGTTGTTGCTGCAGTCTCTTGATTAATTTGCAATTGCTGTATTTTCATCATCCCCATCCCACCAGTCGTCGTCGTCGTCGTCGTCTTATTCGTTGACTTTAACATGTTTTTCTTTTTTGGTTTGGCAGTTATTGGAATGTGTTTCATGTTAATTGTAAATTCCTCAAGACGTTGTTTCTTTTTTTGCAGCAGATCTCTTTTCATGCTGCTGCTGCTAATACCCCCCGCCGATGCCGATTTACTAGTGGCATCATTCGACGACGACTGACAATCACTTGCAGCGATAGCAGCAGCGTTAAATTTGGCCATTTGCAGCGTACATTGCAATCCAACGTCGCTCAATCTCAATATCTTCATCAGCGCAATATCGTTATAATTATCATTCTGCATGGTATCCACGTAGTCCATTGCTGCTGTTGTTGCTGTTGTCGTTTGAAACAACAACTCATCCGAATAAAAATAATCCAACTCCGGTTCCAATGAATGTGGGATCATATCGGTATTTTCCATTCGAACAATTTGATCTGCATTGTCGGCTATTTGAAATTCCTCCTCCTCATCATTTCCGCCATGGTCATTATCATTTTTAGTGTCCCAATAACGAACCATGAAATCTTCCCATTGCATACTATTATTGTCGTCATCATCATTGTTGCTGTTGGCAGCAGTATTATCATGACTGATACTTTCTTGCTCACTGTCGTCGTCGCTAAAGAGAAGTGATCGCTCGGACGACGACTCATTATACGTTGTAGCTGCTGCCACTGCTGCCATGGCAGTTGTTGATGATGACCGTGACATTTTTTATTTATCCAAATTGAAATTCAATTGTCATCCAGAGGAATATCAGGTGTTGCCGTTGTTTTGGCTGGGTAAAGTTCAAGTAAAGTTATGTGTGAACAAAAAAGCTTGCCACCCCTCAACGCCCGCGAGAAAGCAAGGCCAGAGAACAATCACGGTATTTTACTCATCAACAGCACAGCTCTAGAAAGAGAGAGAGAGAGAGATAAGAAGTACGCCTTGCACATCTCGGCCACTTGTGGTCCGCCATAGCACAAGTTTATCGACAATTGCCGCGTTGGGGAGACGCAATCTCAATCGCTGCCTTCATATTAGTTTTTCTTCCCGTCTCGATTGTTCACAAGAATGCATATTAGTGTGATGCGCAGCGAGAATACCTCCGGCAACACATCGCATTCTGGTGAACCAGCAGGCATCTACAGAACTGGAGGATCGACCAAATAACTACAAGTCGCGTCTGCATATTCTACAGCGCGTGATGCCGCTGCGGGCAAGAGACCAAACATAACGGCGATTTTGCTCAACAATGTGGCGTCAGCCGTGGGTATGTATACACAAGATTGAGAGGACGAGCTTAATGAGTTTGGATTTGGATTTGCAACGTACATTGCAATCCAACGTCGCTCAATCTCAATATCTTCATCAGCGCAATATCG
>JALLBJ010000885.1:0-11231 GCA_036940105.1 Skeletonema potamos | reverse complement strand
GGAATTGCAATTGCATTCTCTGTCTTCTCCTTCTTCGTCATAGATATTCATCATGGCATCCAATGTTTTCAATATTTGAGTTGTTCTGCATCAACCGTGATTCAACTCCTCCACCCGTTTCGTTGCCGCTGCGGATGAACACACCGCCATTATAGTCGAAGAAGAGGCAGCCCTCATGCTTTAGCCACCTTCTGCAAGGAGCAAACTTGTTTGTATTGGGAGAGAGGAGTGAGCCGCCTTCACTTATGCACGCAATCCGTGGCTTCGTATGACCGGCAAGGATCATTTATGCTGCAACTACTGCCAGGTTCTTTCGTGCAAACTTCCAAACCTTATGATAGCTCCTTGAGGTGGCACGGATCTTGATGTGCTATTTCAGTCTCTGGCGGAGTCTGCAAAACATCTGCTTTGGTTTTGAGTTCGTCTATCTCCTTCTTTTGTTCATCATCTTGAAGAGATCGGACTTGAAACAAGATGGTGCGTGCTCTTCTTCCAAACAAAAAAGCTCCACTACAGACTGAACCCAACTATTGTTGCTAAGTAATTCGGAATCAGACTGATATTCGTGAGTGAGGCGCTCGGCTCGACGCATAGGCGTCTGTCTACAACTGAATCTGGCCTTAATACTCCTCTCCATTTGGTGTCATGTCTCGAACAAATCCATGATGATCAAATACTTCTCAAAGGATTCGGCCATACTTATTCACAAATTAGCACCATCCAGCAACACCCGCCCATCTCGCACGAAGCTTATTTTAAGAATCAAGCTCCGAACTAGATAGGAAGTAGCAAACAAGCGAGAGATGCTTACTGGATTTAGTTTAATAAACATCATATTAAGAATCCGTCAGCGCTGGGCAAATTATTCGAGCACCGCCCGCACCAACAACACACCGACCCACTCGCACGCAACCACTGGGATTTAGACGCCTCCTAGACCTCCATATCCAAAAAATGGAGCACCAGATGGCGCAAGTGTGGGGGCATATGTAGGATCCGGACATGATCCAAAAGTTTTTGTTTCGGAGCCTCCAAACTTACCACCATTTGCTACATTGATGCCTCCATACACTACGACGTAACTTCCCTCACCAAAAGAACAACAAAGTCCGTCACCGTATGAGTCCTGGCATGGAAAAAATTATACAATTAGCTTTGAGGAATATTGCGGCTGATAATAATAAACATGCACAAACAGGAGAGGAATTGGAATCAGTCTTACCATGATAGAAAATGTATATTCTCCTTCTGGTGCGCATTTCTCCGCAACATATGTTTGACCTATAGTAGCGTATGGACCACCAGACATAAGTTCGGAAGAGTCTTGACACTTGTTAATCACCTTCCAGGTAGTTTCTGCGGGATAGCGATCCGTTTTGACAGTTACCTTGATTGTTTTTCCTGGGCAAGGGGCCTGGAGGTGTCGCTGAGGATTTCCTTCCTCCGTGACGACCTTCGCCTGCAGCAAAAGCAGACAATCAGGAGCACGTTTCGATTGTATGGTGAGTAATGTATCATAAGATATCAGTGATCAAGGACATTAATTCAAGACCTACCTCCCCAGCGACCCCATCCACATGTTTCTCTTCTTCTGATCCACGTAAGGCAACTCCAGATTCGGCATCATGCTGATCCGCCGACGCCGACGCGAATCTAGCAAGTGATCCTCCACGCTGCTGCCATAGAAGCGCATGGAGCATAGCTGAAGCAGAAAATCCTATCTTCATGTTGGTTGAGTTGATTCGATGTTGTTATTTGCGTTATTTGTTTNATAGCTGAAGCAGAAAATCCTATCTTCATGTTGGTTGAGTTGATTCGATGTTGTTATTTGCGTTATTTGTTTTGGATTGTGCTGTGTTGTGTTGTGTTGCCGGAAGAATATTGAAGCGGATCCGCTGGCCTGGTTCCGCTGTCTCAGCCTTGTTCTCGGCAGTTGGCAGATCCGCTAGCATGCATGTTCAACAATGATCTTGTTCAGGGTCGGTTGCCAATGATTGGAATTTCCGATCGAATTTCCTTCATCACAGCAGCTTGTTTTGAGGCTTTGAGAGAAAAAAAAGGAGATAAATACCAAAAAGGTGCCGATAAAGCTTCCCTAGTAGGATGTAAAACGTATTTCGTACCATAAAAAAATAAATATGTACGTCAGATCAGAGCTTTACTTTTCCACGTCGTCGACTGTTCGCGCCGTCGTCCTGCAAATAATCATCTTGGGCCTTCGGCCTTCAATCATTTCATTATTTCCATCGTGGAAGCAAGGACCTACCCAAGCCTTCTCTCTACCAGTTGTGCACAACCGCTAACACAACTCAATACCTGCGCAACACATCAGACAGCAACCGGATGGTGAATCTTAAAGACTGTACGCTAGGACTCGGACAGGAGCAATACCTCTGCAACATCAGACAGCAACCAGATGGTGAATCGTAAAGACAGTACGCTAGGAGTCGGAGAGGGAGTCGGAGAGGAGGATAGCGGCTTCCACATCGGGGATATTTCTGTCGCAAGAGGAACCCTCAATTCAATTGATGATGATGACGAAGAAGCCACCAGTCAAGAACACCTGCACATCGCATCACACAACAACCAGACGTCGAATCTTGAAGAAATCACAGCAGGAGAGGAGGGTAGCTACTTCCACATCGGAGAGATTTTAACAAGAACAACAATCAATTCAAATTCAAATGATGGTGGTGTTGCTTTCTTCACTGCAGCAACCGCTCCTTTGGCCGCAAACAACAGGGGCGACAACAAGAAGAAATGGATTATGATCGGAGCACTTGTCATAGCGACATCTCTCACAATAGCCATCGGTGGTGTTATACTTGCAGGGCTAGGAAAGAAAGAAGAAATGGGAATATCCGAAGCATCATCATTCTTATTTGATGCTGAGAGTGAACTTCCATGGTGGGCATGTCTCACAAAAGAATCATGCGTTGATCAAGCCAAATTACTTGGGTATGCCGACAAGGACATTCGTTACGGAGACTTCTCATACGACGAGATCTATGGATGTTTCAAGAATGAAGGAGTAATATATTGGGGAATGGGGGGGACGGATGAGCAGAATTTTAGTACAGAGTTTTCTGGTCAACATAAACGCCTTTTGTGTTATGATGTCAACCCCAATCCATTTAAAGGTATTGATGATACTAATTGTGACAGCGCAATTGTACAACCATCACTTTCTTCGTCGCCGAGTTCATCATCATCACCCATCACCAAAACTGCCGGACCATCAAAGTGAGAACATTTATTCAAATTGTTGTTCTCTTCTTCACATCTGCTCTGACACATTCATCCTGTTCCATTCTCTAATGTCTCATAGGTGCCCGACGCCACGGCCAATGAGCATGTCTTTGTCGCCTCCACACTCATCAACTTCTCGAACAAATTATCCTTCAGCACGCCCATCAGTCAGTCAAGCATATGATCCTACACATCATCCGACGATAGCGTCACTGTAAGCCAATAACTGTTTATTTGTGTATTCCCTTGTGGAGATTTTGAATGGCATTTCAATTGTTGTACTAATAATATTGTTTCTATTTCACATGCACAGAACCGTTTCTGCCACAGTGACAGTGAGCCCAACCTTGAATCTGAACCCTACTGTAAGTATACACTGTGTGGATGTATTTGGTTGCTCCTATCATTTCATATCTCACATGCATTCACGGATTCTTCTTCTTCCAGCCTCGACCTGCTCTATTGATCACAAGTGAGCCTTCAATTTCTATCCAACCTTATTCCGGACAATCTCCAAAGCCCACTTTGCAGCAGCAATTGCGTGCTCCATCACAAACGCCGTCATCATCTTCTGAGGTATCAAATTCACCCAATTCCACGCCTTCGTCACCTCCCGGTCCATCGACTTCAACTTCAATTGCTGCAAGCACCTCACCAACGAAAAAGCCATCCCTCCCTCCAATTTCGACCACGGCCACGGTATCACCCAGCATCTCAATGAGGCCCACTACAACTCCACCAGTTCGAACAAGTACATTCCCATCATCAAGTCCTTCTACTGTGCGGTCATCGACATCGTCAAGTCCTTCTGCTTCGGAACTGACTTCATACGCAAAGCCAAGTTCCTCTCCCACTAAAGCACCATCGGCAAGTCTTTTCGTACTGCCGTCCCCCAATCCATCCACACGTCCAAGTCCGCGGCCATCAAGTGGAACTTTGTTAGGTTCCTCTGCACTGCCGTCCCCCAAACCAACCGCACGTCCAAGTCCGCGGCCATCAAGTGGAACATTGTTAAGTCCTTCCGCACTGCCGTCACCCAAACTATCCGAAAAGCCAACTTCCTCTCCCACTAAAGCACCAACATCAAGTCCTTCTGCACGGCCAAGTTCCTCTTCCGATGAAGCAAATTCGTTAAGTCCTTCAGCACCGCCGTCAACCAATCCATCCACACGACCAAATTCACAGCCATCAAGTGCAACTTTGCTAAGTCCTTCCGCACTAATATCTCTGAATCCATTCGCTAAGCCAACTTCCGCTCCCAATAAAGCACCAACATCAAATCCCACTACCCAATCCATCGTATATCCAAGTTCCTCTCCCACCAAAGCACCATCGGCAAATCATTCTGCGCTGCCGTCACCAAAACCATCCTCGCAACCAAATTCACAGCCAACAATTGCACCAACATCAAATCCTTCTGCTCTGCAGTCAACTATTCCATCTGCACATCCAAGTTCCTCTCCCAATGAAGCACCAACATCCAATCCTTCTGCATTGTCGACAACAAATCCATCCTCACATCTAAGTCCAAAGCCATCAAATGCACCATCGTTTAGTCCTTCCGCACAGCCATCAAGGGCACCATCGCTAAGTCCTTCCACACTACCATCTCCGAATTCATCTTCGCAGCCAAGTTTTTCACCAATTCCATCCATACACCCAACTTCCCTTCCCAATAAAGCACCAACATCCAATCCAACTCTACTGCCGTCACCCAAACTACCCGCAAAGCCAAGTTCCTCTCCCAATAACGCAACACCCAATCCAACTCTACTGCCGTCACCCAAACCACCCGCAAAGCCAAGTTCCTCTCCCAATGACGCAACATCCAATCCATCTTCACAGCCATCGATTGCGTCATCATCAAATCCTTTTGTACGGCCGTCACGCAATCCATCCTCGCAGTCAAGTTCACAACCAGACACTTGCTTCCTTGATGGTGGCGAACTCAAGGCTAGAGTGAAAGATTATGTTGAAGTAAGCTGTGGCGCTGCAAAAGATAAATGCCCTAACCTTGCTCAAACATATGGATGGCCAATCGGATCTTGGTGCGTGGAAAAAGTCACTGACATGTCTGAACTGTTCAAAGATCTGACAAGCTTCAATGAAGATATTTCTGGATGGGAAGTTGGACAAGTTACAACCATGAAAGGCATGTTCCAGGGAGCATCAGCCTTTAATGGCATCATCTCATCTTGGGACACGTCTGCAGTAACTGATATGAGTTTCATGTTCTGGGGAGCTTCGAAATTCAACCAAGATTTGTCAGCCTGGAATACTTCATCTGTTACAAACATGTACGGCATGTTCTTGGAATCGTCATCGTTCAACAAACAAGATCTGTCTAACTGGAATATTTCAGCAGCAAATGATATGAGATTCATGTTCTCCTCTAATGTTGAAGAAGGGGGCAAATGCGCCGACAGTACACAGTGCAAAAACGAGTGCTGCAGCAGACAGAACTCGGAGGACGCCCTCAAGTGCACCCCTGTGGGTGGGTTCAAGACTTCAGAAGGCTGTGTTGCTGTTGGATCCTCTACCATCACCAATACCTCCAATCTCAGGATTGGGGAAAAATGTTTTGACAGTAAACAGTGCCAAAACCAGTGCTGTAGCAGAAAGGCTTCAAAGGGCATCCTCAAGTGCTCAAAAACTGCGGAAGGATGTGTTGGAAGCGTAAATGCTGAACCAGTGTAGGAACCAGGGCGTGACAATAAATATGGAGATGAGTTGAGCTCAATGGAATCTGCTCTGGGGTCCATTAGCTCCAATAGCAATAGGCGAGCCAAATCCTTAGCCTTAGTATTTTTTCTGTCTTGAGGTAAAGAATAGTAACGTAGTGTGTTTAAAAGTTGCACATATACATTTCTCACACAATATCTTTCGTTTCCTTTTGCCGCCTTCATTCGATTTTCAGAATGAATCAAATGAATATTTGTAGCGAAACACGTGACGAGGTGATATCCCAGAAAGGAGGATGAAGTGATGAGGAATGGTGTTTTCAGTAGCAGCTTGGCTATGGAGTTACTTTCAGAGTTCACAGTTAACTTCGTCGTCTCGAGGAAATCCTATGTTATTCTTTGTTGCTTTGCGTGTCTGGTGTCTGCCCTATGAGAAACAGCTTCGCAAAAAATTCACCACACCGACAACACCAACACCCAGCACCATCGAACCAAAAGTAGCAACACCGTGTCCTACATAATCGAATCTACTCCACCAATGTTGCCATCTCAGCGTAGACGACACACTCTATCTCTCTCTTAATAAACAGCAGCACTCCCTTCACCAAAATACTCATACAAAACCCCCCACAAACCCTCCGGACAAACAAATCCATCAACCTCATGTACAATACACGTCTTTCCCCCACCCACCACACTACTCTCCATCAAATTCCCATTAACATCTTGTACATTTTGTACTAATTCATCTTGAAATTCATAACTTGCCAAAATGCTCACCCCATTATCAAACATGATTGTTGTTCCATTATCATCACTATTATTGTAATTAGATTGCACCGTCAATTCCCCACCAGGCGTGGAGGCAACACCGTACTTGCACAAAAGTTCCGATGACATTGGAGCATTCACAATATGATAACTTGCCATCTTGGCAATAACCGGCTGCATATCTGGATCGTTACACGCGGCATTTAATAGATTGCATGTCTCTTCTCCGAGTGCGGCAATGGCAGCATCGGATGGGGCGAATACGGCAAAGCCAGCTTTGGAATTACGCATTAAATTGAGCGCTATGGGATTTTGTTGGAGGAGGTAGTAGAATTGAGGGTAGGACGTGGAGAGGAATTCTTCTGCTTGGTCGCGTGAGGAGGAGAGAGAGGTGGTGGTTTTGGTGGCGACGGTTGATGATGCATCGCCGAGGAAGCTGACGGCGGTGTGACGGATTGAGGATTTTCCCTGGCGGCGGCTGCTCGATGAGATTTTAGGTGCAAAGGCGAGGACTGCGGCGGTGGAGAAATTGAGAAAGGAGGAGGTGGTGGCGATCGAAGCCAAGAAGAGGGCTACTAATGAGGTGGAGGAACGTCGGGAGGTCATCATCTTTGTTTTTGCTATTGATTGTACGGAGTGTTATCTTCCCTGCATTGGCATTGGGCTCTATGAGGCCTGCTGGAGTATGGATGGATGCATGCAGGTTGCATTGATCTTGTGAGGTGGACGTTGGATGTAGGTGGGAATTGGTACATATTATCGCTTATTGGTGATTATTTTCTTTGAGGGCTCTATTGGACAATGCGAGGCTTGCGGCTGCCATCCTGCTGCCATCCTTGCTCGTGCTCGAGAAGTTGAACAACTGTTGACGATACATAATATGTATGTAGAAGTGTCGTCAGGCCTGATCAAGGGAATACAAGAAGCAACGTACTCTTCGGTTTCTTTGGGATCTCCTTCTTCTCGGGTTGACAGTGGCTGTAGTAGTAGGTTGCTTAGCGGTAGTGCTGGGGTAAACCTCTCTACCTCTACCTTTGCAGTTGCAGGTTTTGGTTTTGAGTGGTCCAGTGTAGGGCGTACAGTCTGAAGTGAAGTCCTTATTATCGTCCGAAATGATAGACTCTTCTCGAACCTGAGACGTTCGAATCATCATCATAGAATCGTCAAAGTCAAGAATGACAATGGTATGGACAAGCCAAGTGATCAACGATTGGATGATTTTGAAGTGTAGTTGAGTTGACGCCGGCGCAAGTTTCGAGGAGATACTACATATATGGTACCAAGTACTGACGCTCTCTATTGAGAGAGAGGGAGAGAGCAGGATTGATATTTAGCCGAATGTGCTCTCAGCTTATATGTAAATGAATAGTATCTATCTTCTATAATGTAAAAAAATTCCCCAAGCAAACACACACATCTCCCTGGCTGAGCACCCCTCCAAGAGGTGCACATCTTCTATATGCGTATCTGTTTTCAAACCCACCTATCCGCTGGATGAAAATGTAATAGATTTTTACAATCCAGACATGTCAAACTTCACTTCTTCTACATCATCATCATCATCCTCATCGGAAGAATCTAGTAAGAATTCATCATCACGATCATCTTTTTCTTCACTAGCCTCCCCTTTACTCCTTCGAGAAGAATGACGTATTACTCCAAGTAATTCATCCTCCCTTTCAATATCATGAACAATCTTCTCACTGCATTGCTTTCGTACCCTTCGTTCACCCTCGGGGAATGTATGGGTGAATTCAGATTGGTCTAGTATGTCTAGATCTGATTCAATGTCGGATGAGACGGGTGAGAAGTCATCATCTTCGTCCTCTTCTTCATTTTCTTGTTGTTGTTGAATGTTGTCATGTGGACGACGACCATAATGATGAGATGATTTGGTAGTAGCATGATGATGATGCTGTTGTTGTTGTCTCATGCTACTACTAGAAGTAGCAGTAGCAGCAGCACTCATCCTTCTTCTCTCCGTCATACCACCTCCTTTGTTACTACTAATACCACCACTACCACTCTTCGAACTACTACTACCAACAACAAGGAATGGCAAAACCACCGGAGTTTCCATCCCACGTCTCTTCACCGTAATACTACTCCTTCTTCTACTACTACTACCACCACCCCTCCCACCACTACCCATATCAATCGTCGCCTCCCAATCTTGCAAAACATCCAATCCTAATAACATATCCACTCCTTGAGTAACTGTCCCCTCAAGGACGGTAAGTGCCGGTCCATCCATTTCAATCATCATTCTTCCATCCTCCTCATCATCATACTCTCCACCACCATGATCGGAACC
This sequence comes from Skeletonema potamos, assembly GCA_036940105.1. Classification (NCBI taxonomy): domain Eukaryota; phylum Bacillariophyta; class Thalassiosirophyceae; order Thalassiosirales; family Thalassiosiraceae; genus Skeletonema; species Skeletonema potamos. Next base: position 2,216 of record JALLBJ010000885.1, on the reverse strand, counting down.
GTAACCACCCAAGATGAAATGAACACATCCAGCAGGTATTCGTCCCAAAACACGACATTGTCCCACCCCCGTGGCACGTCCTGCATATCGTCGATCGATTAAATGCAATATCCCACATTTGCGTGCCGCCGATGCGGAGATTACTGTCACTTGTGCTCCAGTGTCAACATAGGCGGCGATGGGTGTGCTATCACTACTACTGCTGCTGCTGCTAGTACTGCTACTGCTTGTGGAAGGAGATGAAGAATTTGGATAATGGTAATGAGAAGAGCCTCTACTACCAGTTGTTGTTGAGTGATGATGATGATTTTCATTCAAGTTGAGACGGATTCTGCATGGAACACGAAGTAATCCTGCTGCTTGATTTGTAGTACTAATGTCATCATCATCATCATCTTGTTCTTCCATATAGTCTTGTTCGTCTTCTTCTTCTGTATAGTTCACCTCTTCCTCTTCGTCATCATCTAGTTGATCGGTCGAAGAATTGAATCCATCATCATCATTATTATTATAATGAACGTTAAATGATGACTCTTTTTTAGGGGTATAGTCATGATTCAGTGAATTCTGACGATGGCGATGTGGAGCAAATACTGACGCTGACGACGATGACGTTGTTGGATGATGATGATGATGATGTGAAGAGGAGTTTTGTTGATTTCTTCTCTTGGAACGATGTTGTTGTTGTTGATGATTATTTTGTCTTCGTGTTCCATTACTACCACTGCTGTTGTTGCTGTTGCTGCCACTGTCATCTTTGCTGCTGTTGTTACTACTATTGTGCTTGTGCACTATTTCTTGTGTAATGTATCCACCTCTTACAAAAGACGACGAAGAAGAGGCAATACTACTGCTATTACGTCCATGTTGTTGTTGTTGTTGTTGTTTTGTTTTGGATGGTGGTAAGAAGGCTGGTCTTCGTTTGATACTTTTGTAGCTATTGTTGTCGTTGTTGTTATCGAAGTCGTTGTTGTTGCCGTTGTGACGAAAAAACGTCCTCTTCTTGATAGTATCACAGCTGCCACTGCCGTTATCGCTACTATCGTCGTAACGATCATCGTCATTACGATGACTATTCATCTCCATGACAACGCTATCATGAGAATGATCTGACAAAGAAACAGCTGCTACAACACTGTTATTATTACCGTTATCGTTGGTACTGCCACCACACTTCTTTCTTGACGACGACGAATACGCAGTCGACAATAATAACTCTCGTTTCTCCTCTCTCTTTTGACGATAGAAATTGGTGACATATTCTTCTGGTTCCTCATTACCATTATTATCAGTTTTAGAAGAGGATTTGACAACGTTGAGTCCACAAGAGTAATTGATAGGACCACCTTTACCACCGTTGCGAATGGTAGATCGATGAGTTATAGAGACTAAATTAGAATTGCCCAAAGAGGGAGTGATGAGGATGATAATATTTGTTGTGATGAAGAGGAGGAGGATTGAGGATGATGCTAGTAGATTTGCCATTTTTGTTGTTATCGTTATTGGGGAAGGATCCGTTCAATGTCCAGAAGAGCGTTGTGTGTGTTTTTGTTTGTTTGTTTGTTTGAATTCTCTTTCTCTGTGTGTGAGTGTGTGTGTTGGCAAAAATGGTTTTTGGAAAAAGAAGATCTAGCTTCTTTCTGCCTCCATTCAAAAGAAGGGTACTAACAAAGAAGTTCGTCGTCGTCGTCGTCGTCACCACCCTGAGATAGTATATAGTTGGTAACAGAGAGTAGAGAGGGGGGCTATATTTATCCACTTTCCTTTAATTGTAATTATGATGGTGCATGTTGTTTCACCACGATTCGTTTTTTTTTTCAGAGAGAGAGAGAGCAAACGGTCGTTTTTCTCTATTTTTTGATGTGCGTGCGTGTGTGGGGGGTTTGACACCTACCCTATCGGCCCGGGCTAAAAAAAATTTGAATTTATTCTGAAAAAAGCGAGTTTTGTATTGGAACAAAGAACAAACGGTTGTTTTGGTCGGAGAGTCTCTCGCCCTTCTGATGTCTTTTCTCGAGATATGAGAATTCGGATACACAGTAAGTATGGTACGATACATATTCTGTATGTAGAGAGGAGGGAGTCCCTAAGATTTGGGACGTGGCTGGGCCGGCCGTGTCGTGTGTGCTGAAAAAAAATACAGAAGGTAAAAGAACAGACAGTACAGTGAGTCCATGGATATAGTCGGGCCCAGGTATAGTCGGTCCATGGGTATA
>JALLBJ010000884.1:0-10443 GCA_036940105.1 Skeletonema potamos | reverse complement strand
GCAATGGCTCGAAGTTGTCTTTTGTATAGTTGGAATCATGGTATCTTGGAAGTGGCTTTGCTTTCTTCTTTCTGTTTTCATTTGGTTGCTTTTGTTTCCCTCTTGTTCGCATTCCTGTATACCCTCTATTTCGCCTCAACGCTTGTTCAATTTCGTCTGGAGCCCATGTCATGTACTCAGTCGCATCGCTGTCGAACGAACCGCCTCCACCAAAATCCGTATGAAACAGTGCTGTCAATTGTCTGAGTTGAAGACCAAGGAAGAAAGATATGGCCGATACAATAACCATCCGAATATTGGCATGTCGCGAAGAATTGTCTTGATTGGTATTCTCTGTGATTTTCTTTCTACTAAGCACCCATCCAGTGGCGATCACTACCAGGAAAAATGAGACATATTGAGGCATGCTACTGTAATGAGTTTACTGTATGATATGTAAATAATGAGAGGATAGTAGTTGTGAAGGCACTTAATCACTGTTAAGTAGATGGTTGCTATTGTATGAAAAGGCTTTAATTGGAGGCGTGCGTTGAACCAAAGAGAGATTTAGCGAGAACCGAGAACCCTGCGTAGGAATAGTAGAAGGATACTGTGTGGCAGCTTACCAACTCGAAGTGTTACGTAGTTCCCCAAAATCCTCACAAGCCGCTACCTCTCGACACCAAGACAAAACAAGGTAGCATGAGATATCTAAAATGTCTTAACCTATTTTAATTTTACAACGCAGAATCAAGTGGGGACCATAGCATGATGAAAATCAAAAGGATACCATCAACTTTGGCTCTCTTCCAGATTCTTTACTTGAATACTTACAAGTTTCAGTGTTTCCGCTGCTTATTCTGAAGGTCACCTTGGTTTTCTTAGCCAGGATAGAGACTTTTAATGCTTGTGCGACATCAAACCCATACCAACGGTTGCTGCTAACTGCTCCAAAAGTCCCTATCATCACTCCGTCATTGAGTGGGTCGTCTGGTAAGTAGTTCGGGGCTGAAATCCACGTAATTGCTGTTTCGTCCCAATTCGGATCGCCTCCAGTAGTAGTAATGGTGCCAGCTGACGGGCAATCGATCTCGCTGAACAACGATAGAATGGCTGACCTTGGGGTAGCACCACGTATTTGAGATAAATCGAATCTTATCAGCGTGTCATGTATCTTCCTTGTTTCAGGGTTGAATTCAACCTTGAGGGAATCTTCATTTGACAAGACTGTAGTTGGTGTAGAAGCTGACAGAGTGGAATCGGCATCTGCTAGTAGCAATATGAACTGTCCAGGCGCTGGTTTCGGCCGAGGATCAACAATTTCATACGCAACACTCGGTGGCGCAAGGTATTTTATGGCCACGAAAGGAGCATTTACTCCACCATTTTCCATGCTCGAAAACAAGCATCGTGAATTCTCAGTTGAAGTCATGCGAATGCTCAAGAATGAACCACCAGAGTTGTCGAGATTATCATGCCACTCAAGCGCACTAGAGATATCAAACTCGTACCACCTATTTTGTCGTACTTCCTTGAGCACGCCAAACAAAACTCCTTCATCATCAGATGGGGCTGTGTCCCAAATGACCTCATCTTGATTCCAATCGCTATCAACGGTCGTTGTGAATGTGCCTCCCAGACAATCTGACAGGGAATATATTCTCAACGCTGCACTCTCAATATCACGAGTGGAATCAATCATGCCCACATCAAATTTGATTAGAGAGTCAAACCTTTCTCCCAAGGTGTCGCCGCCAGTAACTTCTTGCGTTCCACCATCAACAGCCAAAGCTGTGTTGGCCCCAAAGTTCGCGTCTGGTCGGTTTTGTGATATGGTAGCATCACTTAGGACAGGTAGTATTAACTCTGAGATTTGGTCTTCTTCTTCCACTGGTGATGGAGTCAAATTATACACATCAACGGTTGATCCTTCGGGGTACACCATATCTGCGTTTGCCCATCCTAGTAGTTCGACGAGGAATTCATTAGCTGGATTTTGGTGGGTAGTAGTTGTTAACTCGGGCTCATCCGTCGTGGTTGATGATGTAATTGAATTTTGGGTGATGCCATTTAATTCTGCCGCTGCCCCTTCAGTCGAATCAATCACAAGCGAAGAAGTTGGAACCCCTGACAATGAAGGCGACGATGATGGAACGTCAGTGTGATTTCCTGACGGCGCGTAACTTGGCATCAATGAACCACTTGGACTTAAACTCGGTACATTTGTTGGTGAAATCGTTGGACTCAACGTTGGAGACCGACTTCCAATCACATAGTTTGATTCCACAAAGCCGGGACCTAAACAGTTCTCTAGCGGTGCCCATGAGAACATTTCTTTGCAACATTCTTCCTTGCTCTTAAACAAGACTTCTTCTGTCACCCAGTCAGGTTGGCCTTGGATTAAATCATTAATGCTTTGACATGAAGTTGTGCGAAAGTCACCGTAGTAAATGTTTGCACCTAATTTTGTAGGATGTGCTGTCGGGGCATCTGGAAAATCCATCGTAGCTACAACATCAGTTTGTGCACCACTTGATGCCGGTTCCATTACCGCTGATGGTGATGATGTTAATGATATTACAGTAGTAGTAAGAGCGGGTGCCGTTGCGGGGCAAACGTATCCGTCAGAGCATGCCGCCTTTGATATGTCAAACAGTTGTCCATCGATGCAACTATACGTCATTGATGAACGTGATCCATGACTACACCAGTAATAAGTCATACAGTCAGAGGATGCTGCCCAACCATTTGAGCCGCGTCGGCACTCCTCCTCAGCATTTGCCACTGTCGTAAGAATGACTATGGCGACCGCGAGACATGCTCTGCGTCGGCGTCGTCGGCTTGATTGAGGCAGGCGCGTGCTTCTTCTTCTTCGTTGGTCATGGAGTGAATCATCTCTCCTCATAGTGTTCTCCATTTCTTATCTTCTTGGGGATCAGCCTTCTAGCAATAATCAGCCAAGTTTATCATCAGACTGAGTCTTCTAAGATGGTGGAGACGACGCTCATGGGAAGCATCGTAAGTTTTCATACTAATTATGATAGTTTCAGTGAAAAGTGAAAAGTGAATCAGGGGCGGATCTGAACGAGAGATTGCAAAGGTCTCCGGTTCTAAAGGGTACTACGTACAAAAATAATAAGCAGGGCCGTAACCTTAATGTACTTCTTCCATAACCTCCTGATTGCGCTCCGCCCCCTGCCCGCCGGCCCGCCCCCATTACTACCTACCTAAATACCATACCATAAGACTACCATAAGAGTACCATACCAACAAGTAGATATTTTGCACGGAGGACGATCCGCCGCATCAAATTCCTACGTCTTGTGCTCCGTAAAAAAGCTGCAAAAGCTGCGGCGGATCGTCCTCCGTGCGTTTTATTTTCTCTTCATGTGATAAAAAAAAAAATATCTAGAGGAGGTTTGTTTGTTATTGAATTTAGAGCCGGCCGTCCTCCTATCACTTATTAATCAAGCCCCCGCCCATTCATGCTGCTAAAAAGGTTCGAATGATTTGCACCTAAGATAGACACCATGTCCACAAAAATAAAACTAATTCTCCCAGCACCAACCTGTGCCCCTGCGTTACTAAACGCTAACGCCACCGAAAAGAAACTCTACTGGGATCGTTCTCATTACGACAGTCCCGAATCTCAACTACGCGCTCTTGCTCATTCGTCCACCCTTTACGTAGGCAATTTGGCTTTTTCTACGAGGAGTTTTCACCTAAAACGGCATTTTGAACAATTGGGTCCTGTGAAAGAGGTTCAAATGGGCTTGGATCGATTTAAGAAAACACCATGTGGATTTGCCTTTGTGGAATTCCATCACAGGATTGATGCATTGAGTGCCGTGTCGAATTTAACCGGGACGAAATTGGATGGGAGGGTGATTCGAGTGGAGTTGGACGCAGGTTTCAAACCTGGTAGACAGTATGGACGTGGTGCTGGTGGGGGACAGGTGAGGGATGATCGAGGAGGGGGGAGTGGACGAGATAGGAAGCGGGGGAGGGAAGATAATATATCATCGTCGACGACACAACAACAACAACAACAACCGCAAACTTTTGGAGCGAGGTGGCAATCACCTGCTCAGTCTGGGGGGCAGGGAGGACTACAAGGTGATGGTGGTACGGAAGCATCCATTTATGGTCCTGCTGATACCGGTGATAATGATAATGAGCAAAGCAATGAAGCAGATGGAATTGGAGGAAGATCAAACAAACAGCCCAGAATATCATTGTGAGATTTTGCAGCAAATAGTTTTGGTAGATGAACAGCAGAAGTATAGGTCACTCTCTGTCTAATGAAAGTTAAGCTTCATTGTATGTATCGTTCGCCCACTATCATCGCAGATCACAGTATCGTGCAAGTATTGCAAACGACGATCTTTCACACATCATATTAATAGGCAGTGTTCTAGAGCTGCTATCATGACTGAGTGAAAAAGTGCGAACGTAGAGCGAGGCTTTATTTGTGCCAAAATAACGAGGCTGTTGCTCAAGCAAAGAAATATCTATGTCCACTCCGTAGTCATACAGAGCACTGGAAAACCGGGCATGGAGGTCACTCTAAACGTGCTTGCCGAGTCTGTGGTAGTTAGTGGGTCCGCACATAAGGATCAAAATGGAACGGTAGATCTTGAGAGCGTTGATCTGGCGCACCTGCTTTCTACATGCGGAAGTATCATGGGCAACTTTCTTCGCATCTCTAGAGAGCTAGTGCTTTTCGCATTGTCCCCAATCCTGTTTTGTTAGACAGCACTACATAACTCTCAAAAAGTGGAGAAGGGGGCGAAGATAATGTACTTCTGTTCCACATTCCACATATTGATTCCTGCATAAGTAGGGTTTTCAGCGGGTCGACAATCACCCGCTGTCTTTTGGATCTTTGGCGTCAAAGCAAGATGTTGTGGTGTGCTAAAAGATACACTTTTACTTTTTGAGAGAGTAAGACAAGCTGAGTAAACATAAGAAATACACAATGGTTGCAACTCCGTCTCCTGGCCAAGCCGAGGTTGTCCTCGTTGGATGTGGATGCCCCCTCCGCGGTAAGTTCTCACAAGGAAGTATCTATATCCTTTTGAAAATATTTCGTGAACCAACCCTAAATCGTTCTCTGTAGGCATGGGATGGTACCATGCCGTTCAAATGCTAGGCAATGAGTGCCCGTCCGCCAAACTTTGCCACATCGTCGAGCCATGGTTCCTCGGACCCGGTGCATCTGGGCCCGGTGGAGCGGAGTTCGCAGAGTTCAAATCCAAAGCAGAAGCCGAACACCAAGTTGGATTCTACAAGTCTCTTGCCGACGTCCCCCCCGTCGCAGACGGGGTGAAGCGCCTCGCTCTTATTTCTGGTCGTACCATGGACAATCCCCGTCTTCTTGGAGAATCCATCGCTGCTGGGTGTTCTGTTATCTACCTTGAGAAGCCCGGTGCACCGACCGTGAAGGAATTGGAGGTCATGAAGAAAGAGGCTGCCGATGCCAACGTCCAGATTTGCATGGGATACAACAAAGTGAGTTAGTATTATCTAGTTGTTTGATACATGTCCTTTCTACTTCTAATAATCAATCTTTCTCCCATGTACTTCTGATAATCAATCTTTCTCCCATGCTTCCTTTGGGTCAAAAATCTACCAATCCAAATCTACAAAAATCAGAACGTCTGCAAGTATGTTCGCAAGGCTCGTGAGTTTGCCGCAGCGAGTGAGGGGTCGCATGTTACGTTTGTGTCTAACAATACTTATGAGAACAACGCAAGCAGTCTTGGAGAATGCTTCGAGCGCAACGCTGAGGGTATGCTTAAGAATATGGCGATTCATGAGTTGGCCTTGCTAGCATCTTTTTATGACGTGACGGTAGACAATATTGAGTCGGTCATTGTGGACAAGGATTTCTCATCGATGCAAACTCTTCCTGGTCCGTCTGGTAAGGAGTTTACTGACTTTGACAAGGTTAAATTCACAATCAAGACAAAGACTGGTAAGGCAGTTAGCGTTCAAGCCGATCGCTGTGGCGGGGACACTTCTTTTGCCACCGTTTCTGATTCCAATGGCAACGAAATTTTCAGGCACTGCATGCCAGATGAAGAAGACAAAGCCAACGTATCTGTGCTTGAGGCCAAGTATCCTGGTGCAATGCCTTATTTCTTCAGCCAAGATCCCGACTACATTACGGTCAAAGAACGTGTGGCCAAATTGTGTGCCACCGGCGAGGCAGCTCAGGATATTGCCACAATTGATATTGCCATCGCCGCCTTGAGTGTTGGTGAATATCTTACGCTTTTGATGCAGAAAGAACTTAGTGGCACCGTCGCCTCTCAATAAAGCCGATGTTGCTGCTTGATAATGTCCGCATTGGGGTGTTTCACGTTAAAAGTACACGTTGTAGGATTTGATTGAACTAGATAGGTAGACATGTGTAGTGAACGTGATTTGTTACCAGAACTGTCAAACAAGTCTTCAAAAATTGTTGTTCTAGTAGATAACAATCTCTAAGTAAAATGTATTAAAATGAAGGAAAGCTAGACAAGCAATATAGTTGGTACAAACAACTCTTCGTCATATCATAGCTCAAACTAAAGCAGCTTTGGCCTCGCCTTGTCCAGTATTGTCATACAGTCATCTAAGGCTGAGTTCATTAACTTCACAGGGTCGTCTTCACTCATGATGGAAGATTGTACCGACTCGTCAGCGTTTACGTCCGCGCATTTAACGCCTTGCATGTAGGGCACATCGTAAACATTTGAAATAGGAGTAACAGCTCTCACATCTCCGTCTCCGTCACCAACGGAGCCATGATCTACAGCGTTGTCGTCGTCATCATCTTCCATCTTGTCATCCTCCGTGTCCAGTATCATCATCACTTTTGTCAATTCATCATTAATTGCCTTCTGGTAGCTTTCGTCAGCGCGTGGCTCAAGCGTATCCCCCTCATCATTGCCATAGATTGGGTCTGATGGGAAGTCTTGCTGAGACGAGTTTTCACTCGCTGCATCGCTAGGAGGGGGTGGCATGTCCAAAAATTCTCCAGAATGCAAATTCTCCAGAATAAACGTGTGAGCTCCATAAACAGCATGCAGTGCATGAGATTGCATTGATGTAGAATCATCCATCGACATATGACTGTATAATTCGGAGGGAACATCTCCAGAATCATCGTCAACAAGGAAATCCGATGCACTGCCATCGACGTTTAGGTCATTGTCGTTACCAAGAACATTATCAAATCGGAACTGTTCTGATTCAATCCCCGATTTATCGCCATCGGCCACAGTAGTATTTCTTTCAGGCGATCTACCCATCTTAGCATATATGTGAGCACTGACATCACTAACGGTTGAATCGTCGAATGATCTGCATTGGAAATGAGAGATATTAATATTTGGAGGGCACTCGAAATTCACTGGTTGTTCCGTATCGAACTTTCGCGGAGTCACGGGGTTGAAATCATAATCCAAACGACCTGTTGATTGGTCTTCCGGATCCTCGAATTCAGTGTAATCAAACTTCTTCTTACGGAAACGATCTGCAAACGACTTTGGAGAAGGGGTCACTGCCTCAGTGTTAGTTGGGCTCATGAGGCTGTTTGAATTTTTATGCTCTTCGTCATACGAGTATTGATGACGGCGTTGCCTTATTAGGATAACAGAAGCTAGTGCAGATGCCACGACAACCAAAGATGCACCAATTGCAAGGGCGGGACCAGCCCACCCTGCTTCATCATTAGATCTTTCATTTTGTGTCTCGACACTTGCTTCTGGTGCCGTTGCAGCTTGGGAGCTTTGATCCGACGTATTCCCTATCAAGAATGACATCTTAGACACAGCAGCTGAAATTTGTTCAGAGCTACTAATGATCGGCTCTCCTGTTTCTTTGAGAATAGAGACAAAGGCAGTATTTTCAGCCCCAGTGAATGCATGCAGAGTTGCTCTGTCTAACACTGCCGAAGCTTCATCAGCAGCAATTGACGCAATCCTGGGGTCTACAAAGATGGCTGAGGTAAAACAAAAGGGAGGGTAAGATTTAACCAATGAGACGTTTAATTTCTTGAAACGGGACAAGACAAAGCTTACCACTTATTTTGAACATGCTTGACCGGATCACCTCATTGCTATTGACAATCTCTATGTCTACGTCCATATTTTCATTCACAAAGATGATTTCAACTCGTTCCGGAGAGCTGGTTAGAGTTTCATTGTAAACATTCATTAGATGCTCTGCAAGGGCAGGGCGCTCTTTGTCATTTACAGACATGAAGAAACTGAGCTCTCGTGAGCCCTTGAGGTTTCTTTCACGAACTTCCTCTGCTGTCGCAACAATCTTCAATTGAAACGTCTGAGAAACGACAGAAGTTGCGGTAATCATGACGGCAGCAGAAGTTTCAGTTGTCTCCTCTCTTACTTCTGCGCTTGTTGGTGACGGGGTCGGCAACGGAGAAGGAGCTCGAGTAGGATTTGCCGACGGTGTCATTGTATTTACAACTGGAGATGAAGTCGAGGGAGGTGACGTTGTAACAACAGGGCTTGCAGTCGCAGCAATGGGACTTGCTGTTGATACCACAGGACTATTTGTAGCCAATGTTGGATTCGAAGTGGGTGAAAATGACGGTGTTGGTAGAGAGCTCGTAGCACTCAAGGTGGGTTTCGACGTCATGGTTGTTTCCCCGTGGTTGCTTGCTGCAGCAGCTGCGGCTGCCACCTCTAAAGAAGTACCCTGAAACTCAAAAACGAGACTCAACTTCGGACCAAACTCAATGTCTTCTTTCGAACCGTATACGACTCCTTCGCTTATGTCAGTAGTTATACGCACTGCAAACTGTGAAACAGTTGTATTACTCCAACCCGCAAAGATTTCTCGCAGCCTTTCCGTGACATCTGCTTCGGTCCATGTTGAAGAAGATACAGCTTCCAGGGAAGCCAATGTGTTATTTGCACTCGGTAACAAGTTCGCTGCATCCTTCTTTGCTGCCGGTCCCCCTCTAACATAATCACCCCACACAGCAGTTTCTTCGGACCAATTTCCGTCTATTTCCTCAATGTATCCACCAAACTGGTTTGTCGTTCCTGTGGCTTTGGCATAAAGTTGAAGCTTGGCACTTTTCAACGATACCCCCACATTTTGATTCAATAGAATTCGATTGAAACTCTCGCCGATATTAAACTTTAACATGGTCACCTTGGTCGGAAGACCTCCCATTGCATCAATCTTTACATTCGTTTTGTCACCCAAAGGAATGTTAGGGCGGAATAATTCGATGAACGTGTCATCAACCGCGGATATGTCCAAAACCAACGAAGAACGATCATTGTCATCAACGACTGTGGAGGACTGAACTTTGTAAAATGGAGATGGAGCTGCAGATGGAGCTTCTGAGGGAGAATGCGTAGGCATGATAAAGTCATCATTTACCTCTAGCCATTTCGTGCAAAATTTGGAGAGTGAACGTCCACTGTTAATTTCATCCTCGCATTTTGCGGGGAGCGGAGTTCCTTTGAGAGGATGTACTGTCGGACTGTATGTAGGTGTTGAGCTGGACTGTAATTGTCTGGTGCTGAATGCAGCATCGATTTTGCTCATGAAAAAAGTATTTTCTGCTCCACTTACAACTCTGACCACATCTTCCTTTGATTGTGCAGGTTGGAGGAGTGCACCTATCCCTACACCTACAGCGACAGCTGCAGGAAAAAGTTTCATGTTGTGAATTTCCGTACCACACAAATAATTATAATGCGTTCACAATAAGCGCGACTCTTTTTAATCTAAGCGGGGCATGAGTTGTTGTTGCGTACGGGACGGTGCAAGTGGCTCGGCAGTTGGCTTTGGTGCCATTTCGTCGGAGTATGGTTTGGTGTGTACTGGTCGATAGCCTGCGCCTGCGCCAACCTTAAAGTGGTAAAATAGCCATCGAAGGCGGGCTTTCTGCTTTCTCATTCAAATTCAATCAATCTTGTGAAATAATTTATTTCAGCAGTATGACGTACTAATTCCTACATGAAAACAATACATGTCTTGTTGAGAATGGCGCTGCATACATACACTTTTGAAACTTTACTACTTACGTCTACGCCCCAAATGTGTGTATCATGATATTGTATGTTATTTCGAACCCGAATGCATTCGGGCGCACCCAAACGCATTCTTTGGCCAAAACCCAAATGCATCCAGATAGATCCAAAGCATTTGAGTTAGTAGATAATGTTGGCGGCGCCACCCCAATGTAATGAGTTGAAGGTAGATACAAGATTCCTGCTTCATTGTAATGCAGCTGTGCTATGCACAAAACATTGCCACACATAATTATTTTATCCTCTGCACATACTGATATAAATTCTTCAACGTATTTAATAATTAAACAGTTTGAGTTCGGCCACAGATGAAATCCGAATCATTCGGGTTTCGGCCAAAACCCAAATATGTCATCTTTGTCACTTATCATCTTCGTCACTTACTAACTCTACACACCCTCCT
>JALLBJ010000883.1:0-11195 GCA_036940105.1 Skeletonema potamos | reverse complement strand
TGGTATGGTGAGAAAAACACACACAGATGCAGTGCTCAAGTACATAACAAGTATAACAGGATCCTCTGCCTTACCTGTTCAACCTTTTCCTCCAACACTTCTTCATCCTCCTCCTCCCCAGCGACTCCATCAACAAGCCCCCATCCTTCTCCTTCCACGTCACCCCCTCCGACCTCGCCTTCCGTCAACACCTGTAACAAAAGCAGAACAGCAACAACACATCATGATTGTTTGTTGAGGAATACATACACAGAAGCAGTGCTTAAGATCATTCACGGATCTGTACATTACTTACCTCCCCAGCGCCTCCGTCCAATCCTTCCAGGTCAGTGTAATTCATTCCGAACTCTCCTTCCGCTTCTGTCAACACCTGTAACAAAAAAACAGCGAATCAACAGCACATCATGATGGTATGGTGAGGAATACATTCATGGAAGCAGTGCTTAAGAACATTCATGGATATGACATACATTACTTACCTCCCCAGCGGCTCCATCAAAAAGCCCCATCCTTCTCCTTCCACCGTCCAATCCTTCCACGTCACCCATTCCGACCTCTCCTTCCGCCCAAGCCTGTAACAGAAGCAGAGAAGCAACAGCACATGATGATTCTTTGGTGAGAAATACATAATAAGAAAGCAGTGCCACTTAAGAACATCCACGGAGATGTGCAATAGCAGTCGATGTGCAACATTACTTACCTCCCCAGCGGCTTCACCAAAATGTCCCCCTCCGTCCGATCCTCCTCGTAGGGCTTTTCCAGGGTTGGAATCATCCTTACTTGCCAACGCAAATCCTCCGAGTGCAGGAAGCACAAGTGGAGCGATGAGTCTCATCTTCATGTTGTTAGAATTGTTTCGATGTTGTTGTTAACTTTGTTCTCCGTTTCGAATTGTGTTGTGAAGATCGAAACAGATGATTGAAGCAGATCCAATGATGCCGACGTGTTCATGATGTTCCTCATGAGTTGTGTAACTTGGTTAGAGTACAAATCATTGGCATGATCATCGGCATAAATCATCGGAAAATCTACCATTTTCCTCGTCACAAGAGCCCACAGCAGTTTGTTTTGAGGTTTTAAGTTGAAGAATTGGCGATTGCTTTGAGAATGCATGCGCACGCGGAAGCGGTTGGAGTTTGGTTGGAGTTTCCATGATCTTGGTGGCTTGGGCACGTATTGGAGCTATGGGGTGGTGCTGGAGATCATTGGTTTTAAGCAACTCGCCTCAACGAGTATTGGTCTTTCTCCACTCCTTTTTCAAAGTTGGAACCGCAAGCTATTCAAACGGACTACGCCTCCATGCCTCCCCATGCCCAAAATATGCTTTATTCCGGTAGAGTTAATTAATAGGAGTACGATGATTTAATAATAAATAATAATATGCAATGGTTGCAACCGGGGCAGGGGCGGAGGATGTGTGCATAATATTATTTATATCAACATAAAATAATAAATGTTGTCATTTTGATGACAGATTGGGAAGAGATCTTTTTAGACCGATAAGAAATCATGCATATCATGGATTTCATGTGAATCAATCAGGTACGATCTGCAGCTAAAAGTAGACACAGTAATGACAGAGTACGTACTTCTAAGTACACAAATAATAAACCAGGGCAGGGAGCAAACCATCACCAGAACTCGACAGTATGGTATCCTCTTTCTCCTCTTTGTACTCCTCCGTATCTCCGACGATATTAGAAGTTCGAATCACCGCAACACAAATAATGCTCACACTCGCAACACGCTAACTGTCAAAATAATCGCTAAATCGATGATTCTAAAACCCAGCCCACCACCACAAGCCAAACTTTAGTGACGAGAAATCGATCATTTATCGGCAGCAGCAGCAGCAGCAGATGGTGGAACTTTCCATTACTTTACCAACACCTCAGATCCACTTCGATCGTCATCAGAATGTGAATTGTTGAATGTTTGACAGCTATCGACGACGTCGACACCGACGTGGAAGTTTCGATTATTGGCGGTAGAGAGTTAGTGCTAGTGCGCAATTGCAAGCTGCTCCCTTGCAGAATATCTGCAATCATCTATTACACCGCTGTAACATTTCAAACCATATGATGAACGAGAAAGAAAGTATTTTTGGTGAAATTCCCACGCCCACAGCGATTGGGGGGAGAGTTGGGCTGGGGGAGGATGGCAGCCGGTCATCATCTTCTAAGTCTATCACTGATGGAGGTGGGTACTTGGTGGAGGTAAAGGAAGATGACTGTTGTAGGAAGGAAGATAGCAGGGAAGGTAGTATCAGCCGAGGCAGCAGTCAAGACGTTGCTGCTAAACTAACGTCGCAAGCAACACCATTAAACTCTCCTCCAAAAGATGATGAACTAAAACCAATTCTCATTCAGCTTTCCAGCTCTGTCCCACTTGGTATCGATATTGACATGGTCGTGCCAATTGTGTCATACATCCAACCTTATTCACCACTGCGAAAACATATTTCAGTCGGTGATATCATTATTGCTGTTAATGGGAGGAGTGTGACGAACTTTAATCATATCGAGCTGTGCTCCTTGCTGAATGGTGGAAGCTCAAGGAATTGTGATAATGGTGCGAATCAGGGGCAGAGGCAAGTGACCAAGTTGGTATTTCTACCAGGGAAGTACCATCAAAAACATCATTATGTGGAGCAGGAGAAGTTGAATGAGAGTACTGGTACTGACGATTCTGCCCGAAGATTCAGTTCTACTGCATCATTAACTGAAACGACGGCTAATTCCGCTCGTCCAACTTTGACGCTGTCCGATGAGTGCCATAGGGATCATATTGACGACAGCTTTCCAAGAATGAGTTCTTCTGACCAGCAATCATCATTACAGCAGCAGCCCCCCAAAAGGGAAGAGGAGGGCACATCATGTGCTAAATCCGTCACGCCACCCTCCAGCTCCTCCTTGCCGTCAACCTCGTCATCCTTTTCACAGGAAAGTATTGTGACCGATGGCTACAATATCATTTTCCAACAGGGTCATGAATACAAGCATTCAAAGTCGGAATCTGCTCCGATGACTGCTGTTACCAGTACTTCCTTAACAACTACAAGCAGCAGTAGTAATTGCAGTACTAGCAGCATTGTCAGTAAAGGAAGTAATGGTGATGTTGGCAGCGATGACATTGCTAGGCATACTTACCCTGACGAGATCCTGAGAACGAATATGGAAATTTCATTCCGAAAGAAAGTTGACGTTGACGTTGCATCGACATCACGTGGGAGCATTCCCTTCTTAGACTATCTTGAGAAGAAAGTTGGAGAGTTGAATGAGATGAACAAGAGCGAGTTGGTATCTGTTGGGAATAGGACAAGATCGCCCCAACGTAATGGTATTACACATCCACTTTCGCCTATATCATCTCAATCTGTGGCGGCAGCTGAAACGGAGACCATTCGGCGTCTCAGAAGGGAGGTGCTCGGACTCTTTCTAACCCTGGACCTTATGAGAAGAAATAGCCAGGAGTGGATGTTGTTAAAGTCGAGGTTAGATGTCGCCAGAGAAGAACTCAACGCAGTCCTCGAGGATCAATACCTTGTCAGAAGCATCTCATCAGGAGATAGTGTTGCGCCGTCTTCAAAATCATCCTCGTAAGAAAAACTATGTGAAGAAATACTTGCGACGATACCAGCGCTTCCTCTAACTGGTGCCGAGACCAAAGGCAAGGTGCAAGATGATGATAAGATTGATCGTTCTACAGTGGATGTGATGCATCTCCACTACCAGCAGAAATGCACTGACACCCGTTGTGCCAATGGCAGCGCTGAAAGAGAAGAAAACGATGAAAATGAGCCAACTCATAGCCAGGGCAAGGATGACGAAGGAGGTGTAAATGAGGAGAGGGAAGAAACCGTCGTAAAAGATTGTATCAACGAGGATGACAGGGAAGCTATGGCAAGGACAGATCAACAGCAATTCAAGTCCGTTCAGGTGCAGGATGGGATTCTAGAGGAAAGAATGAATCGTTGCCAACCTCGAATTGAATCTTTGTCTGTGACGGTTTCAAACAAGTCGGAATTTGATTCAGACATCTCCACTTTGTATGGAGGGATATGGAGTAGAGAGTTCAATTGCACCGCACATCGAGTGGAAGATACTATGATGATTTGCATGGAAGAAGGAGAACCCGATAAACATATGTTGGACTCGAATACTTACTCGCGACAACAACTTATGAATCGCGGTGCCAATCTTACTTGGCCATCTCAAGCTCATATGACGACAGTTAAAACGCAACAACATTATTTGATCATCGAGCAAACATTATTACTTACATTGATTATCATGGGTGCAATTGGGCTTGTTGTATTCGTGTTTGTTGTTTTGATCGGTGACTAATGTGAGGGCCGAGAGGACGAACAAGCAAAGCGTCATCATTCTTGCAAGGAGCGAAGCAGAGGTAACTTAGTTAACTTGTAGGTTGAAATAGCACTTAATAGCATTATAAACAGTGGTGAAAATGCAGTAATTACCATGGATGTCTCATGTGTCTGTAATTCGTAGCGAAGTTGGGGGTGCAACTCTCTCTCCGCTCATTATTCATCTTGCTTGCGAGGGTACCGACCGTCCCAGAGCATATGACATTAACCCAATCTTATGACTGCCAAAAGTTTACGTTTTGAGAAAATGAAACTCATAGAAGTGGGATAGCGATTTGGTCACAAAGAAGTTGTATTTGGATCGTATTGGACTCAACCAGCAGACATTAGAGCGGTTACAGTATTAGCATTCATGGCAAAGCTGAATTGTAGCTTCGCACTCACTTCCACCACAA
Organism: Skeletonema potamos; assembly: GCA_036940105.1. Lineage (NCBI taxonomy): Eukaryota > Bacillariophyta > Thalassiosirophyceae > Thalassiosirales > Thalassiosiraceae > Skeletonema > Skeletonema potamos. Next base: position 6,413 of record JALLBJ010000883.1, on the reverse strand, counting down.
GAAGAAGAATGATTACAACACATTCACCAACCTCACTTCCATAATCAAGCTCTGATCAAAACGCTGGGCCATCCTCCTCTCCTGAGCATACGTCGTTGGAAAAGGCAATTTATTCTTGTCAAAACAAGCCTCTTGTTCCACCATCGTGGCAGTCGGGACGACGACATAATCCGTCTTCAAATCTCCCCCCGCACCCGACCCTCCTGGTCCACCATCACTTAGCAACGAGACGTAAACGTAGTACATAGAGAAATATGAGCAGTATGGCAAAAGCAAATGATTCGGGCAAGATAAGATGTGTGCTTACCAAGCTTTTGTATCTTTCTCCCAACCATTTTGTGGTGTGACGCTGATCCTTCGTAGTCCACCCACTGCCATTCCGGGTAAAGCATCATTTAACGCAGAAATTACCTGTTTGTCACCAATGGTAAACTTGAAGGAGTGATCCCCAACCACTTTTTCATCGTCTTCAAGTGCATATCCACGAGAAAAGACGACGGTACCCTCTCCACTAAGTCCGTCATAGGATCGTTTCCCAAGTTTTAGAACTTTGTAGTGTACCTCGACAGAATCACCTTCCTTGGCAATTCTATCCGATGCGGATGTCGCAGACCCTTCTTCCTCGACAATATCTAAATACTTTGTCCCACGAGAAGTTACTTTTGGTGGATTAGACGCAGCCTTTTCTGCCTCTTGTTGTGCTTTGATTGCCTCTGCACGCTCGGCCTGTTCTTGACATTCCTCAACGTTTCTACATTTTCTCTCTTCTACTGAAGAGGCAGATTTTTTGGGTGGAGGTGCGTTTCCTTTGACTAGAGCATTCGATGGTTGTGCAGTTTGTATCCAGAGTGCTGCCGATGATGACAGTGTGGTGGCGAGGAATTGTCCTCGACTTATCCATGGTGGTGTGCTGTTGCTCCGTTCATTTTCATCAGTTTGCAGTTGGAGAGAGGACGTCAGTCTGCTTTGAACTTGGGCTATCCTTGCCGAAGGAGCAAAGCCAGAAACTGGGCTGCTGCTCAAGATGATGATGATGAACCTAGCGAAGATGAAAAATCCTTTGGTGATCATCATGATGTTCTATCTACTGGCCCGCAACTATGATGTGTGCTGCTATCGTCTTCCTCGATGCCTCCTCGGTCCTCGGTGCCAACACACATCACAGCAAGAAACACTTTTAGTGTACATGTACGTTTCCGTACTTACCGTACTTACCTCACTTACCGTACTCCAAAAAAAAAGTGCATCCGTCAAATCAGTCATTTTGTGACGGACGATCCGTCACTTTTGACGGATTTCCGTGACGGAAACAGTCACACCCGTCACACATCCGTCACTTTCCAGCATACTTTCTCGGCAGAGAGAAGAGGTATTTTTAGTTGCGTTGCGATACGTACACTCACGCACACACTCGCTCAATCCAAGCGTCAAAAACAAAGATGCGTTGAGCACTGCTACGTTTGCTCATTGTTATAATACCAAGCCAGTAAGGGCTACACAATGATATGGCGCTATAGACAAGGTAAGGGCGCATTGCCGTCGTCCTCTTCCTCCCCGCCGGCTTCATCCTCAACTAGGCCGCCGGACTACGACGATTGCGCGCAGGAGGAGACAGTAGGAAGATCTCGTGATGTGGCGACGGATGATGATGATGAAGAAGAAGAAGAAAAAGAGACGGAACTGCAAGCATTGACTGTAGAAAAGTTGAAGGTGAAATTGAAAGAACGGGGTCTGAAAGTATCTGGGAGGAAGCAGGAGCTAATTGATAGGCTTCTTGGCAGAGAAGTACCGAAAACGAACAAGGTAGAGTGGAAGAAATCTAAGGCCAAATGTTTGCTCCAAAAACTGCTTTTGGATAAAGAGTCTCACATTCATGGAAAAGCAGTAGAAGAAATTCACGCCTCGCATGAATGGTTTCAAGATTATCCTCTGGACAAATTTGAGAAATATGTTGAGGGTGAGGGAGACTATGTTTTATACTCTTTCTAACGTTTCATCCCTCTAGCAACTGACACTCCTAATGCTCTCGCTGCATCAAAGCCTTACAATCTACTTTGAACCGCCACACAGGAGTAGTTGAAGAAGATAATCGTCTCATTAAAGCTGAAATACTGAAATTTCCACGAAAAGAAAAGACATGCCGTGGTAGACATTGGTGGGATACACACGAAGCCGCGGCCAAGCTGAAGGAAGACATCAAAGATGGGAAACACATCTCGAGCAAACCAAAAGAACTTTGGCTATCAAGAGAAGAGTACCAAGATTTTGAGCTTAGCGTTTTCCGTGGGCATATATACCAAGAGAAAAGAAGACAGAAAGAACTACCATTGAGGATAGCTAGGAGAAACAAGGAAGCAGCAAAGAAACATCAAGCAGAGGTTGATTCAAATAAACGAGCTTGGGAGAGTTTTTATCACGATAATGAAGTTGATGAAATGTTTGTTGCGTAGGAAGACAAGAGTAATGAAAAGATAACGCCTACTAATTATAATGTCTGCGTGTCTACACTGTCTATTTTCAAAGAGCTTCGGTTCATTTATAAAGACTCTTTTGCGTGATGAATTGCGGGTAACATCTGGATGGTTCCCGGCGACAAATAATCCCCAAAAGAACATCTTCTAACCACGTCTTTTGGTCTGAAGCCTGGTGCTGACTGAGCCAGAGGACGGAGTAACGGTTCCATCATTGTAAGAAGATATCAACCTCTTCAACTCGCGGCTGCGGGTAGAACCACGCTGTTCACTTTTGGTGCGTTTCTTGCTTTCCAACTGTTGCTCCTGTTCCTCCCGCTGCAAGCGATCGGGCTCCTGCTGCTCCTGCTGCAAACGTGCGAGACTCTTCTGCCCTTGCTCTTTATTTTTCTGGGCAGATACAACTTTGCCGCCGACGGAGGGATAAGAGGTGGAATCGTCACTGTTGCGACCAGATTGATGCACCGTGCCGGTCTCCCTTGGAATCAAATAATCATAGTGGCTATTCTTCAAACGGCAGTCAATAGTTTCATCTTTAGTTCCATCACCGAGGTATGGGATGGTTTGCAGTCCACCACTAGTCCAGACGTTAATATCACGCTCGAGTATCTGGGCGAGTGCAAAAACCTCGAAAGAGCCGCCCCAAGTAGCGGTTTTCTTCATACGTTCGACATGATTAAAAAGCACTCTCTTCTTCTCTCTTCTCGATAGACTTCCGTTCCCAGTAGAGACAAACTCAATGAATTGCTCTTGGTTGTTCAACTCGTAGTTGCAAGCGGCTTGGCGTAGTTCACTCTTGTCAAAACCTGTGGCCTTTTCTGCCATCCCGAAGAGGCAATTACCATCCTTCTCTACCGGGTCGACATAGAACTCGCTTTCAATACGTTCATCAAATGGAGTAGAGGTTGTAGGCTCTTTCAACCCATTCATCCTCTCGATGTGACTAAAAGACGCAACGAGTTCACCAGTGCGACGTTGAGCGGAGTGCTCGGGGGGGCGCTGGGAAAAGGTGAAGGACTTCGTACTTGATCTCCCTCCTAGAGGCGACATGTCACGGAGCTTGTTAACCGCGGAAGAGAAAATCGACATAGGAGAACTTTTACCCTGACTCCTGGCATCCTTCCTGGGTGCCCCGACAAAAATGGGTGATTTGGGAGGAGACCTTGCGCCTGGTGAGGAGACCAACGCTGTGTGTAACACGGAGAGGCAGTGATTCGTTAGTCTTGAATAGCGAGGAGAAACAATGAGTATGAGTATCACATGCACTTACAGCTAGGCGTCAAGACAGATTCGCTTCCTGATTCATTACCCTCAATGTTCAATCGTTCGAATTCCAAATCCAGCTCTTCATCGTCGTAGTGAATTTTCTTTAGCGAATCGACACGTTTGTCAGACCCCTCAATACCGAAGACGACTTCCCAGGCGTATTGAACATCATTAAGTGACTGCGTTCCATGGTGGGAATCATGCTTGGACCGAGCTTGCACGAGTTCAACGGAGAGTTCTTTTCCAATTGTACCGGGCTTCTGGAGGAGCTGCTCGATCGCCTTGATATCTGGAGGCAATTTGATACACAAAGTAAATGTATCAGTACCATTCTCAGCCAAAGTACGTCTGATAGAGCGATGGGATCTCACGAGGCTGCCAGCATCACCAAATTGCTTCCCACGCTGATAATTTTCAAGATGCCTCATAAAATTGGACAACAAGGTTGCTCGATTTCCCTTGCGCTGGGGGAGCGTAAAGATTACGGAGGTGTTATCATCAGAAAGGTGGGCTGCTTTACCGTCGAGGTAGCTAGTTGCACACCAGGCGCTTAGCAGCGGAACTATGATGGAAATAGTGTCGACATCGTACTTGACATTTTTCAACTTGTACCAAGAACCCTTCTCCGTCGCCATTGCGATAACATCAAAAGGAGCATTGCTGCAATATTCTCCATTCTTATCAAACTTGACTTGGAGCATAAAATCTGCAGTGTCGTTGCCTAATTGACCTAGAGGGTAGTCTTGGACGAGTTTCGCATTCTCGTTAAAAAGTTTATCCACTTCATTGCCACCCCCCGGAGAAGGGGGCATCAAAGAAGGAATTGATGCATTCCTCGAAGTGGAAACGCCTGGCATGTTGGATGGAAATTGGGAGTTGTATTGATCTTCTGACAGTTGCGGTAGCACAACTGCAGAACTGCGTCTTTTGAGAAGAGATTCTTGCAAAGGGGTGTAGCCAGCCTCAAGAATAACGGCTTTCGAATTCCTTCCCCTCCTCAGGGCTTCTAGTTTGCGTTGGTGATTCTTTTTGTATCCGTGATGGAAGAACTTCTGCTCTCCTTCGTTGAAGAGGAGGGGACTATAATTTGAGTTATTCATGAAGTAGTCGTTAGAAACATCTTTAATGGATATGCCGGTTATAACACAGTAATTTGCAATGCGTATCTGCTCCTCTGAATATTTGACTTCTGAATATTTGACTTTGGAGAAAGCGTCCGACCACTTCATTTTAGAAACAAAGTACTTACTCAATGAGATAATGAGGCTTTTGTTATTGTAGCGCTTGCTCAAGCTGCATCGAGGCGGGCCCTTCCACGATTGAGCTGCAAAAGAGCGCCAACTTTTAAGTGAGCTACTTACGCTGGATCTGCTTCAATCTTATTCAAATGCACAAAATTCATTCTTGACTATCATTCTCTCCAATGAAAGACAAGAAAGAGGTTTATTTTTCCTATGCGTTCAATGTCCCAGCTGCAAAAGAGCGCCAAATTTTATGTAGATCTGTGTCGATCTTTCATATGCACGAATTTAGTTGAATGCCATTCTAAAACAAGAAAAGAAAGAGGTGGTTTATAATATTATGTCCTGTTCAGAAAGGACAAACACACATGTTTTGGTGGGTGATGGGGGGTGATCGTCGAGAGGCGGATGGAATAGTGGAGGGAAGTTTAGTGGAAGGAAGTTTTGGTTTCGCCAAAAGAGGTGGGCGATATTAATTAAGTACCTACTCCCAACTTACGCCATATTAATGATGAGGAGGTACAACCAAAGCAGGACTTCAGCAACTCAGCAGCCGCCACCTTTTAGGCAGCCACAAGCTGCTGAGCAGCCGCCATTACCTTCTCGGCAGGAGCAGCCGCCATTACCCTCTCGGCAGCCACAAGCGCAGCAAGAGCAGCCCACGATCAATCATTATTGTCACCGAGCAGAGCTAGACCTTAACATCAGCGATTCCATCACCAACAGTGATGTGCTACGCAGTGGGCTTAATTTTGTTGGATTTGATGATAGTCGACAAAATGTCAGGAAAGAGTTAAACTTGCAGCGATTCATCTCTTTTTATGGTGTTGGAGCTGCGACAGTGAAAGATGTTCTTATCGATTTGAAAAAACATTATCCAGATACAAGCTTCAAAGATGCTATGATGACATTTAATTGGCTCAAGCTGTATGACACTGAACACGTTCTTTCGGGTAGGTGGAAACGAGGAGAAGAGTACATTCGACAAAATACAAAAAAGATATCAAAATGTATCCAATCATTGAAGAGCAAGAAGGTTGTTTTCGACAAGGATATGTTTCATAAGGACGAAGTCCACTGGCTCTCAGTTGACACTGTGAATTACGTTGTTGAGGAGCTAAGGCAGACACCTGGAACAAAATGGTGGAATCATAAATCAAACAGTGCAGGCTTTAAATATGAGTATGGACTAGCTATCCGCCACCCAACTTGTGTTTGGGCTCGAGGGCCGTTTCCTGCAGCGGAAAAGCATGACAAGACCGTCTTTTGTGGCGGTACAAACAAGCAACCAAGAGAGCAGTGGGACAGAAATTCGCTCTACCACCACATTCCAAAACGAAAGAAAGCTCTCGGCGATTCAGCTTATGAGGGTGTCCCGGAGAAAGTCACTGTGAAAAGAGCTGGCCAAGATAAAGAAGTGCAAGACCTTATTGAT
>JALLBJ010000882.1:0-10833 GCA_036940105.1 Skeletonema potamos | reverse complement strand
TAGATTATGTACCCGACGAAAAAATGGACGAAAAAAGTTGACTGTAAAAGTATGTAGTGGAGTATGGTACATCTGGAGTATGGTACATATCTAGAGGGCTTCCGACCGCTCCGACAGCTGAAGCTAGCTTCGACCAAATAAACAACCTCACATTTTTATGTCATTGCAACTCCAAAACATATAAGTAGGCCCAATTGGCTGAAGTTAAAAGTTAAAGTTCATACTTCTGCAAAAGCAATCGCTCACGCAGTATCTCTGTTTATCGACAACTTAATTATCTTCCAGCAAGACTCGGATGTGCACCGACGACTTCCTTGTCAATATCCTTCCCTTCCCCTACGATCACACTACGTGTGCTACTTCAAAGCTTGGCCTGAAGCTTTTATTACTACTTCGTCTCCTACGTCAACTGATTCCAACTGTCGTGGTTTATACTTGGAGTGAAGAACAAATATCTAATTACAGTTTACATCGGGAGAATTGTAAACAAAAATGGCATCAACCTCTCTATTAGTTGTGGCCGTGGCGGCAGCTTTGGTGTACCCTCTAGGCATGGTGGAGGCTCTTGCCATGGTTCCGTCACCGTTGGCGGGTGCCCATGCCATCCTAAGCGGAGTTGATTTTCATCAGCATTATTGTAATCGTCAGAAGATGGCCTCGTCGTCTCATCTCAGGCGGCGCAGGGCGGTATTGAACTCCATGAACATGGAGCAGGGTCAATACGTTGATCCAATCAATATGACCGATCCATCAGCAGGGCTGGCCAAATCGCCTGTCAGTATGCTGGATTTGGTGGATAATCATGCCGTTTTGACCGTGGTGGATGCTGTGATGGATGGACATAATCAGCCCCATCATCAGCCTGCTAGAAGTCTCTTAACGTGGTGACTAACACACTGTGTTATCTTATCTGTTTCTATCTCTTTGTATCGACTATTCCACTGGAATAAACGAGATCATCCCAAGCATANGTCCGAGCTGCGCTCGGCGCATTCAGTCTGGTCCTGTTCAGTATTCCGCGGCGGTTTTTCCGCCACTCAGACTGCTGAGGAAAAACTACCATCTGACACAGCCTCCTCATGAAAACGGGAATGTCGTCTCATTGCAGTCGAATCCATTCCTTTCCAAGAAGCTGCCAAAAGTCGAAAAGGACGTCCGTGTCATTGAGTCGCCACAAAAACTCAAGGCTGAGGAGGTTGATCATCCTTCTGTGCGAAAAATTATTCAGTTTACCGTGCCGGCCATCGGGGTGTGGCTCTGCTCCCCTCTCCTTTCCATGATTGACACAGCCTCCGTTGGTATTCTTGCTGGGACGGCTCAGCAAGCTGCACTCAATCCTGCAGTCAGTTTCACTGATTACGGTTCAATCTTGGTTGCTTTCATGTACACAGCTACGACCAATTTGATCGCAGGTAGCGTGGGGAAAGACAGAGAAGAGGGCAAGAACCATGGGGGCAAAATTGTCCAAAAGCGAACAACTGAGACACTCATCACGGCACTTCGCCTTGCTCTACTCATTGGAGTTGTCTTCGGCGCCACGCTCTCGACATTTGCTCCAAGATTCCTCTCCTTGCTGATTGGAAATGACACTTTGGATCCAACAGTGTTATCATCGGCATTGCGATACGTTCGTATTCGATGCCTTGGCATGCCAGCCGCTGTGGTGATTGGAACTGCGCAGAGTGCGTGTTTAGGTATGAAGGATGCTCGAAGTCCTTTATATGTTTTGGGCGCTGCTGCGGGGATTAACTTGATAGGCGATTTGTTATTAGTCGGCAAGCAAATCCCCTTTTGAGTGGAGCGGCTGGCGCAGCATGGGCCACAGTTTTGAGTCAGTGGGGTGCCATGGCAATGTTTTTGAAATGGTTGACGACAAAGTCAAGGGCTTCTCAGGACTATGCCCAAGCTCCTGCCCGTGGCGTCCTTGCGTCCAAGTACAAGGCTTCGTCAATCCTTAAATTATCTTCCCTCCGCAAGAACGAAACATCGAAGAAATTCCTGCCCTTCTTGGTACCAGTGACCACCACATCGATCGGACGTATTTCGGGATACATAACCATGTCTCATGTTGCATCTTCGGCGTTAGGAACTCTCGATATGGCTGCTCATCAAATCGCCATCTCGATCTTTTGCTGTTTGTCACCGCTGGTCGACGCTCTGAATACGGTCGCTCAAAGTTTCGTGCCAAGCATATTCGCACGACCCAAATCCAAGCAACGCGCTTTGGCGCTGCGAAAAACATCGTTGAATTTTGCAAAAGTGGGAGCATTGGCCGGCTTCGTAATCGTAACTCTTGTTACATTTGGTATGCCGTTGTTGAGTAGTTTCTTTACCACCGACTCACGTGTACTATCGAGGGTTAAAAACGCCATCCCGGGTATTGCAATTACGTTAGGGTTTGATGGCCTCATGAGTATCGGTGAGGGTACTTTGCTGGGGCACAAAGACTTGACGTATCTCAGAAATTCGTACGCAGCCTTCTTTTTTTTGGTGCCTGCGTTCATGCTCCGACTGAAACGAAAAGCCTTGAATGGTATCCCTGTTGGAATTGGAGCAATGTGGGGAACATTTAGCGTGTATGAAATTGTGAGGACCGGGATGTGGTTAACGCGAGTCGCCTATCTGCAGTGGAAAACTGAGAGCGAGGCAAAAAAGATTGGGGCAGCAATATAGAAATTGGGGTAATATTGGGGATCTTCAGTCGTCGTTTTATTCTAATCACCACATGTACTTTCTTGCGTCATTTGTTCCTCCTTCTCCTATTTCTATAATTCTCTACATTTTGGACCAGGGATTTCTTCGTCTGCACATGATGTAAATTATTGGTGCTGCTGGAAGCCTCTGATTTTTGATGCTCCATGAACATGTTGTCATCGCTCAGTTTTGTGTAGGATTGCTGATGAGACTTGATTTCTGCTTTCGCCATCTCTCCATCAGAGTGGGGCAGAGCAGCAGCTGGAAACCAACCCTTGCATGCTTGCTCCATAATTTCATTTCGACGTTCTTTCTCCTCTGGGGAATCTGAGAATGAGCATCCAACGCCAAACATAATAAAGTCGTTGTTACCATCGTCATCGAATTTTTTTCCTTGTTTTGCATTGGTTGTTCGGAGGAACATCCGTGCTGAAAGATTGTAAGCTTCCCAAGCGTTTTGTAGCTGAACGAACTTTTCATGCGCTGATTGATCACGAATATATTCAGAAGTTGAAAGTTGCTTATCAGGATGCATCATGTGAACTCTTTGAAGGTATGCCATCCGAAGCTGAAGGTGTGTGTATCTTTTTGCTTGCTGCTGGGGAAAGAGGAGTTGTATGAGAGCTTCTTTAGCTCTCATAGATGCAGCGCTAGTAACTCGAGTGCTCATAATTTTGGTGGCATGGATTACACCTCCCAATTGCAACAGTGAACGCTGACAGTGCTACGGCCTCATGACTTCATGTGAAATGATGGAAGTATGATCAAATAGGAATAGGAGGTTGCGTGCAAATCTTGGTCGAGTATTTTACTTGAGCAGTTCTTTCATGTTATTGTTACACGAGTACTTCTCTTCAAAGGGGAAGTGACACTATTTTACATTTCACCCGAGAGCCCGAGACGCACTGAGACTGAGATGAGACTCACCCACACCGTCATCGTCGATACTTATGTATCTAATCGTGCGTAAAAAATGGAGACCGAGGACGCGTGGCCAACGAAATTTCACCCCGCGTATCACGGGTAGGTCTTTAAACTTTTATAAAATATGTAACTAGTATGTATGTATCCCATCGGCTTGGATACTTCTTCGTTTAGAATATAATAGAATATTGTACCTTTGGGTGATCACTTAAACTTTTCACGACATAATGAACATGAAGCAAAAACACAAAACACAGCCCGAAGCCAACACAGGCAGCCGTTTTCTGTCTCTAATATCTATCTACAACCATGTTGTTCCAATCTCTTGCTCTCGTTGCAGCGTTGGCCATCTCATCGGCTACCGCCGACAGCGATGGCCTCGTTAAGATGAAGCTGAACAAAATCCCTGAGGAGGATTTCATGTTGAACCTTCTCTCCTTTCATGTGCCGCCGAAGATCACGTCGTCGGCAAAGAGTCTTCCCTCTGTTGCTACTGAGCGCAAGCTCGTCCGTGGTGCAAAGCAACAGAACCATGGCGAAGAGAATGTTATTCTCAAGAACACGATGAATGCTCAGTACATGGGAGAGATCACGATTGGCTCTCCTCCACAAACTTTTATGGTCGTGTTTGACACTGGATCTGCCGACTTGTGGGTCCCTCATGAGAAGTGTCGCGAAGAATCCCCCATAAACTGTGCTGCCAAAAACGTTTTCATGCCTAGCTCTTCAGCTACGAACAAACAGCTTCCTGATGGAGCAAAGTCTCAATTTAGCATTACGTATGGTAGCGGGCCCGTCAGCGGCGTTTTCACAATTGATCAAGTTACTTTAGGAAAAGATGACATCGTAACCGACCAGACATTTGCGTTGGTGGAGCATTCCTCTGGGTTGGGTGCACTTTGTAAGTAGCTGGATGCCCTCTTGTCTTTATTCAGGTTCTCTCCACTGAAGTTGTGCTGATCATTTCGTTCGCCTTTGTCTCCTCTACAATTTCTGAACAGATCAAAAGGCCAAGTTTGATGGAATTCTTGGACTTGCCTTCCCAGAATTGACTCGGAATCCCGGTGTTAACACAGTCATCCAAAATCTTCTCGCCCAGAATGTGATCCAGAGCCACGTCTTTAGCTTTTACGTCGGAAAAGATAAAGATGGAGAAATCGCTATCGGAGGAATGGATGAGACGAAAATGAAGAAGGAAACCTTGAACTGTATTAATATCGTCGAACCAGCACGTTATTGGCTTACTCCTATAGATCAAGTCAAGTTTGATGGCAAGGTCGTGTCAAGTGGCAACGACGCTGGGATCATTGACTCTGGGACATCGCTTATCTATGGACCAAGGCAAGTCGTAGTACTCTACTCTATGTTCCCATTCTATCAAAGAGTGATTTGTTGTCATATGATGTTCTAACATCCTTTTGTTTGACCTTTTGGCTTTTTGAAGGCAAGTCGTAATGAAAATGGCGTTGCAGCTAGACGGGAAATATGTACCCACAGTAAATCTCTTCATGATTGGTTGCGACAAGACGGTTCCTGATTTGGAATTCACTTTTGGTGGAAGACCGTACACTGTACCAGGCAAAGACCTCACCATGAAAGACGCGACTGGAAAGTATTGCTTCCTTGCCATCAGCATGATGATGTTGGGAGAAGATCAGGAACTTGATTTTGGCGTCGCTGATAATATGGAAGATCTTGTCGGAGTGTCGCGAATTCCTATCCCAAAGAACAAAACGGCTTGGCTCGTGGGTGATAGATTCATGATGCAGCAGTACAACGTGTTTGACGTTGAGAAAAGGCAGATGTGCTTTGCCGAATTGAAGGAGGGAATTTAGATCATTTGTATGAAGACTCCTGTCACGGTTAAATTGTCTAGGTAGCGATAATGCACTATACCTAATTTCTAAGTTGTAATGTGGGGCAGAATTTGTCTTGGTAAGGTGTTATGTTGCTAGCTTAAGTATCCTGTCTTATGATTTCTCTTAAGAAGCGAATTCAAAGCTCCATAAAATTTATTTACTGTCTTCAGCATGTGCTCTTTGCTCTTGCTTTCTCTGGCATGGTGAGTTCTGGCTTCCGAGCCAACAACGCTAGATACTTAAAAGTAGAAGTTGCGAATCTACCAGTTTGACGGACAGCGCGGCGGACAGCAGCCGACACGCTTATTAATTAATTCTTATGGAATCAATAAGGTGGTGAAATACCATACTGAAATAGAAATAGAAATCTAGAACAATCCTCTTATCTCCATAATATTTTATGACGCCTTTATCTTATGTTAGCGCTTATGGAATCAATAAAAGTATGGCTACACACCCCATCGTCGGAAGAACATCACCCGTCACAATGGCGAGTGCAGGTGATGAAGCCGGTGATGGCGACATAACAATGTTGGGATTTGGGTCGTTGCTGTCAGAGAAAAGTAGTCGGACGACATTCCCAACATTGAAGAATTTTAGGCTTGGCAAAGTCCTTGATCATCGGCGAGTCTTTTGTCACCCAGCTTCAATTTTCTTTCAGAGGAACATTGCGAAGCTGGAGACCTTAGAAATGAGCAGCCTCTCCGTTGAATACGAAGCGGGATACTCGATGGTGTGTAGCGTATTTGAAGTTCCAAACGAAGGACTTTCTGCCTCTGGTCCTGGTGATAATTTTGCTCCGTCACAAAAGTTTCTAGAACGTGAGGAAGAGTTCGAGATTACTAAAGTGCGATACGAAGAGTTAGAAGCCAATGGTAGCAGCAAACAAGAGATCAAAGAAGGAGTCATATGTAGGAGGTCTACTGATGATGCATACATCGCAAGATGGGGTCAGGAGCGTTTTCAAAAGAATTACCTTGATTACGGTATCAAAACGATTTGGGGCTGGAATGAAGGGATTCGACCATGCGTAAGTTTTGTGTTCAATGACAGTTTTCAAGTCTGTTTCATTAACTTACATGCATTTAGCCTGTTTATCTTAGGCACTGCATTCTCGCTGCTTGGAATTGTGATTCCGAAGGGAGTTGGTCGAAAGATGGAATTGGTGGAATTTGCTATAACAGTTTCCTCGATCAAACATTCCTCGTTGACAGAGTTACTACTATCAGAGAGTACATAGATAAATACCCAGAAGTAATGGAGACAGAGCCACCAGATAATTTGAAGGAAAGGTATAATGGATAAAAGATATCGTAGATGTGTGTGTTATTTGATGCGTTAAGTATGGCAACGAGTCTAGAATCGACTCTTTTCAGCAAAGAATGCCAAATCTTTGTCTTCGTGGTCTGCATTATTGTCCGTGACAAGGTTGTCGAAGGTATTAACGATGCATATATCATCGTCGACTTTTCCACAATCAGCTGAAACTGACGACACAACACTCTGCCATCCTACATCGACACAGTTTGATACAATAGGTCTATAATCCACCGGCACAACACCGTAGATTACTAAGTTCGCAAAAGTCCAAACCTTTGCATTTGATATCAGTAAGCCGCCAAGCTTTGAGTCCACTTCTTTCTTAACAGAAGGCAGGTCTCCGCCGTTCAACAGGGTCGAGACTGGAATTTCAAAGCATCCGAACACTATCGGGCACCACAGGAACTGTTCAAGCAGGATCGAAAGTACTGTCTTTACAGCTCCCAAGTACGGTTTGATCCACTGATCTATAACGATTCCAAATAGATTGAAAAAGTTGAATGAGTTGTCTTGGTCTAAGAACCCATCCAACTCGTCATACCAAAAAGCCCAAATCACTCCACCGACACATCCTTTTCCTAATTGCAAGGAAACAATTGAGAGAGAATCATCAAAGTGAGTAACACGTCACGTGAAACAAAAAGTATCAAGCTCTTGCAGTTCAATATTAATGAAATTTAGGGTCGAGGACTGGCGTCAGTTCGTGGGGCACAAAACAATGGGAGACACAAAGTACTGGAAGAACTCCATAGTGCACTCGTGTCTCGATCATTGATTTATGCATAGTTCTTCAGTGAAGAAGAAAGGAAATCATGCTAATATCTCGTCTCTTGTATAATGAAATACATTTTTCTAGCATCCGCATGAAGGTATATCTGCGTTGGTTGTTACTCCAAAACGGAGTTGACGGCAGATAACCGATGAAGGATGCGCACAATTTGTCCTGGTATAACCATACATAGCGGGCGGGGACTTACCTGCAAATCTTAGCCATCTCTTAACATTGAATTCTTTTCTATTTGGTTCTCTAAATTGTGCAATAACATCGCTAACTCCACATAAAACACCACTTGTCACAGACTTGGTAGGTAGAGGATGCTCCGCTAGAAATTTGGAGTAAGTAGCGACGATGACAGCCGTAATGGTGGACATTTGTGGCAGTTGCAATAGGACGAGCAAGGCTCCTACACCGACGACTGCAATGGCAATACGCGATGAAAAAAAATAACGGCCGCCATCAGAGACAGAGTTATCTCCGCTCTGATAGACGTAGTCGGAAGGGTCGGCGAGAGTGACATTGAATGTCTCGGTAGCAGATGATGCTGTTTGATCAAAGTCTACGGAAGCTGCATCTTCAATGCGTGGGTTTACTAACGGTAACTTTCGTTGAAACGATAGATCGTCGACAAACGGTCGTCTGTGACCAATTTTGTGCGGCGCGACATATCCTTGCACAAGCAGTGCACCATGCAAAAATGAGGTGCATCGAAGGAGGCCCACCATCGGTTCATCGGAGGTTGCTAACACATGATTGTGAAAGCAAGTTCAATTGGAGAATATGTGAGCTGCTGCCGTTGTTCAGAGTACTTGATTTTTTATGTAACGTTGTCTCCTTGAAGATCTTTTGATGTGAGGAATGCAGGATTTTGAGTTTGAAGATAGGTCAAACTCTGTCCGTCGATTTTGAAGCAACGAAAACGCTCTAGCCGTGTGTAGTTAAATAAAATAAGTGTACTAGCGCACACATCTCACCAGCAGCATTTTTTGTGCTTCCTCCGCTACCATGAACAGACCATGAACATCAATCTTACTATTTCTCTACAACATACTACCACAAATAATAGACCCTTCTTCTTTCACCATGCCATCTATCATCATCGCTGGCCATCCTTGCGTGGGCAAGACAACATTTGCTCATCTCCTAGCGAAGCGTGCGCTCTCTCGCCCTTCTATCTCCGACGTCGTTCACATCTCTGAATCCACAGCCTGTCCTGATCAAACTAAAGCAGAGTGTTATTCTAATTCTCACATGGAGAAGACAACCCGAGCTGCATTGAAAAGTGAGTTTGATAGGGCTGTGATTTCTAGTGCTGCAAATAATGAAGAGGGAAGTACATTGGTCATTTTAGATTCGCTCAACTACATTAAGGGATATCGCTATGAATTGTATTGTATTTCAAAAGCTGCCGGAGAACGACACGGTGTTGTGTGGGTCATGGGCAGCAGTTCTGATGAACAATTCAATAGTACAAGTGATATAAGTCAGAGTGATGCGTTGGCGAAGAAGAGAAACCAAGAGAGGAAAGAGGTGCAGAAACAACTAGGTCAGCTGGACGATGACAAGAAGAAACGAAAGAATGGCAATGATTTAGATGGGTACTATGAAGATGATGACACGATGAATCAACTGGTTCTCCGTTTTGAACCTCCCGACGAGAAGAATAGGTGGGAAAATCCTCTTTTCAAGGTAGATGTCACAAGCGTATCCCCTTGGGATCGAAATGGAACATTAGATGTATCTGTGTGTTGTGATCAAACGACAATGACAATGAAGGCATTGGATATAAACGACAAATCCGAGTTGAATGGTTTAGAAGCCGAGGCTACAGTGCCGCAGCCTGTCAAGAAGAAGGTGGGATCAAGCTTTAAACGCAACAAGAAGTTGTCGACTGGTAACAAAGCCGCTAGTGTAGCCGGCACCGCTCCCTTGGATGACAAAGGTAAGCTGTCGTCCGCCGAACCCGTTGCGCAGCAATCCGTTCCAAGTAGTATGGCCAAACGCAACCTGGCTGCTGCTTCTGCTCTAGACGATAATGCTGCTAGCACTTCGGTGGCAACAAAAATGAATCAAACAATGGAAGAAGTCATCGATGGTATTTTGGATACTTTTTTGAGTCAACGCGCTCTGACTGAAGGAATGTCTACTTTGCATCAATTTTCTGCCGAGTCAAATGCCCTCAATCAGGTAGACAACATTACTCATAGGATGAACAGCGAAATACTCAAGTCGCAGAAGGCAACGTCTCTCTCTGCAGGTGTAGGTGGGAAGATATATGTCCCTCTCACCCCTGATGGTGATCGGCGTCCCATCAATCTGTCGAAGCCGCTGTACCCGAATGAGTTAAGGAATTTTAGGAGACAGTTTTTGAAGTGGATAGCGGCACATCCTTTGGCGGATGGAACAAAGGAAGATAAGATCGCAGATGTGTACATATCTTATGTCGAGTCTCAAATTTGAATATGTTAGTTAAATTAGTTCCTGCTTATTCCTTCTTCGACTTTGATTTTGCCTTCTTTTCACTGCCCTTACCGAAAGCAAGAAGAGAAACGATGAAACCAATCCAAAATCCAACGATAGCACCCATCGCGAGTAAAAGAACCGCGGCGTTCTTCCTAAAACTAATAATGTGTTCAAAATCAGTCAACAAATACTGCAGATGTTCATTATCTTTCGCAAATTTGTTAAACTTTTGTCGCAGATCTTTCACCCTTTTTTCGAACACAGAAGGTTCCGGAGGGATAACATCCTGCAAGGCTGATTTATAGCCCCCAGTGACGAAATCATAGAGCGCATCGATGGTGCGTGCACCCTTGTATGCGAACATCTTCCTGTCTGCAAAGTATTTGAGTGACGGGTACCCCGAAACCTTGAAGCGGTTGCAAACCTCCTTCTCTTTTGTGCAGTCAACCTTTGCGATGATGACATCATTATCATCAGACTCTTGAAGCCTGTCACTGAGAGCTTCCCATGTTGGGGCCAATGATTTGCAGTGACCACACCATGGTGCATAAAACTTAACAAACCACTTTCCAGTTGTCTGCCCCGTAGACGCTTGAGTTTGGTGCTCGAAAGTTGCGTCTGTCAACTCAGTGACGGCAGCAGAAGTTGGTACCAACAAATTTGATGATGCCAACAGCATGACAAAGAGTGTATTGATGATCGTCGTGTTCATGGTTGTACTCTTAGTAGGCGGTGAGGGCGGGTATCCAAGCTTCGGAGAAGTGAGGGCTGTAATGTCTTTGAGTTGTAGGTAAG
>JALLBJ010000881.1:0-10550 GCA_036940105.1 Skeletonema potamos | reverse complement strand
CGAGGATTCACTTGACTTTGACGATACTTACTGTGTCGTAGATGTATTTTCCCAAGGGACAAGGGGGTTGTGGTACATCAGCAACAGCGATTCGACTACCCTCTCTTACCATCCTATTTCAAGTCGGGTCGCTATGTCGAAGGAAGGTATATCTACATACATCATGTGCAGTTGTGTTAGCAACTTACTTCAAGACGGAAAGTCAAGTTTTGGAGTATTCAAACGAAGACGAGTTCATCGTGGCATCTTGCACTTGTTCAATCTTTTTTCTATCTCATTCTTCAAGATGGAAGCGACAAGATTCATCTACTTGAATGGACAGGGTCCATATCTTCCGATGACAACCCTGACTTTTATAACGCTACCACCTGGGAAAACTTCTCTGACCATTTTACCCCAAGAGTCTTCGATCTTGGTGACATAGATTTCTTCTTCGTAAACAAGATCAGGGGCAACACATTTCCAACATTGACTATCCTGATGCAACAAGGAGCAGTAATGATGATGGTATTCAATGCAACCCAAACGGTCCAGACAGAGTCCCACCGTACATCGTTATACCTGTGAATCGGAAAATAGATTACAACACAAATCTGGTATCTACATTACCGATCTCGTCGGATATCCTACCTTTCTTCATAAAAAGTAATGAAGAGGGTAAAAACTCGAAGAAGGCACGAAACCGAAGCCGAAGAATGTGCGAGTCTTCCCCACCGTCAGATCTTCTAATGTCATGGTCAAAACCGCAAACGAGGAAGCCAAGGGATGATACCATTCAATGTGTCATGATTGTGTCGAAGTTATGTGGAGAGTATTTGTCACCTGCGGATACAAAGAGCCTTGGAGATGCAGAGGGACTGTTCTTTTTTCCATCGTTACCCACTGTGGAACAAGGCAGCACTCATGTTCAAGAGTTTTATGGCAGACCCCCGTGTCATTATTCCACTGTCATGGAGAGCATCAACGGCATTTCTCCTTCCGATGCAAACAAAGTGCTAATGAAGCGGAGTAAGTCCGGCTCCTACCGTGTCTTGTGCGTCTGATAACAAGATAGCTTACAACTTTAAAGTGTGCTATCACTAAGATGTACAATCGCTAAGATAAATAAATCACTGACATTAATATTTACTATTCTTTGCTGCTTTCACCCTGACTGGACCGCTGTATTTTTTAGATGTTGTTGAAACCCAAGACCTCTTCTCTCCAGTCGAAGTGTTCGGCGAAGTGGAATTTTGTTTGGATACTTTTTTTGGAGCTTATTTATAGTATTTTTCATCATTCTCTCTGCTTCTTTGTTAGGCAGTAGCCTGGTCGGGTATAGGAATACATCCAAGTATGAATCCTGCGAACAAAAGTTGTCCATGCCGGCTTTCTTGAGTTCTTCCAGTTAATGGTGCCGACATGTCAATTCCGGTCATTGTTAAACAAATGAAAGGAACATCCACCAATGGTAGCATAGGGGGGGAAGAGTTTTTTGACAGCAATCCTTAGCTCCAACAAATTCTGCTGTGCATCTCCGTCGCATATTAGAAAGCAGACTCTGCACCAGAAAACATGCCTCGGCAATATTTGGCAGGGCTTTCTGTTCAAACCCCATAGCATGGCTCTCCTCCGCATTGACGGCACCATTCTCTAACCGAACTGTAATAATTGCAGTGGTTTACGCAGCAAGAACCAGCGAGATCAAAATCATTCCTACGGCCACCGAACAAGATACACCTATTCAACTATGCACACGATCTTACGTGAAGTAGTATCTAAGTAGTTTATCGCAACAAATAATAATGAAAAAACTATACCAACCTGACAACGTCAACAGGACATCGTGTTATGGGCTCAATTCAAAGCGAAGGAGTGGGTGAGTCCATCATCTCATTTCCATCTCTGGTGTTTTTCCATACGAGATGTTTTAAAGTAGCCAAATCTTTTTCTTCAAACGCATTCTGCCACGTAGTGACAACCTGGTGTTTGGCATCATATTTAGACTTCTGTTCAGCATCAATCTCGACCGTCAACTTCAAGCCTTCCGGTGTGTCCTCACTATCTTGTAAAAGGTCAACCAAATGAAAACCCACCTCACAAGCGAGTTTGCTACCCTCTACGAAAGCCAAAGGCAGCGTCAGATTCTCTTCTTTCTCTTCTTTGAGTTTGCGGGCATTCTCAATAGTGTATTTCAACTCACGCTTTAGATTGGTAATGCGTTGTTCTGACTCGAGCTTGAGCTGGGATTTGGTTGCAGCGAACTTTTGCTCAGCCATTGCATGCTCGTCGTCCGCTCTAGCTCGTAGCTCCGCGTCTTCTCGCTTACGCTCGATCTCAAGCAAAGCCATTTTATTCTTATACTTCGCCGAGATTTCAGCCGCGATCAACTTTACCTGCTCTTCTTCGGTTGCGGCAAGTTGTTCGTATCGGTCGGAGGTGTCCGTGATTTCCCTTTCGAGCCTTTCAACATTACCCGGTCTGAATATTCTAACACGGAACTTCGGACCACTGTTTCAAAATCCTTGAAGCCTTTGAAATTTTTGGCTGTTGTCAACTGAAAGGCTGTAGTGGCAAGAGCTTCCCGGGACTTGGTAGCGTTTTGGAGGATTCGATTGAAACTTTGTGCATTCATCATATCGTTGTTCATAGGATGAAAAACTGCGGAGTCAAGTAGGTTTTTGGCGTTGTTAGTCCGCCGATGGAGGTGCCACCCAAACTTGAAGCTACCGACTGAAAATCAAAGACGTTGCTGACGATTCTCTTCGTCTCCGAAGTAGGGTGTTCCAAATCGACGAGGAGTATCGTATGATTTGGATGGAGTACGGGTGATAATGTCACTGCCATGTTGAGATGGTCCGTTCGCGGCATTGAAAAATGAGCTATTACTCTTTATTGACGCCGTATTATCGAAACGTCCCTGGGCAGGAGCAGGAGTGTGGATGCCCGAATTGGTATAAAGGTAACGAGATCCCCCATCGGCAGAGATGGAGTGACCAAACCAATTGTTGGCGCTAACAGCAGCTCCCACTGCAGCCTGCTTGGGGGTGGAAAAGGAAGTTGCCACTGCAGCATAATCAGGCTGAAGAACAGGGGTGTGGGAGTGGGTGCTGAAGTGTTGATTTTTTGTTAGTTGAACACATGAAAACAAAACACATAAAGAGAGTATCCACTTTTATCACTCACCTCCACCTACAGAAGGCACATTATAACTGGTAAGTTTTGTGAAAGCATTACTCACAGATTTCCTGATTGCAGGAACGCTGTCATTTCCAAGTCCTAAGTAATACGCCCTGCTGTGATTGGCATTGGAAGCGGCGTTCATCCTATTCATCCAAGTACCGAAGTCATCGACGCTGCAGTTTAGATTTTCGCAGACAATCTGTAGGAGGTCTTCATAGCTTTTCGAGGAAGGAATTGGCAGGTTATGAAAGAATTCCGCCATCAGTCGACCTAACTCGTGGTCATCCCAGAGATTTTCATTCATCCACTCATGCTCATATGCACCCCTGCTTCGAATTGATGCGAGTTCATGCAAGATTTCAACGGTCGATGCACCATTTTTGAGAAGCCTATGGAGCTCCAAGGCTTCCTCCGGCACGACATAATGCTCAGATGGCATGTTTGATTTGTTGGTCGGTGATGATGATGATCGGCTTCAATCGGATAGCAAAATGAAATGTAACGGCTTCTGGAGAGAAGCGTCGATCGTGTTTGTTGTTGTCTGTGAGAGAGAGATTCTTCCGATTTCGTTCGATTTTCCCATTTCCCCCTTTCCCCAGATTTCTGAAAAAGCGTGAGGTTATAGGGCAGCGTGGCTTGGCGTGATGCGTGATAGATCATGATACATCGTGATGTGTGGTAGGATAGCTGCGTGTCCACCTGTGTCCACTGCTCCTCGACATATAAAATGAGAAAAGAATATCCTCAACTAAACTCTGACCATGAAATCAAACATGAACTCGCTGAAATGGGCATCGATGTCTTCGAGCCAGAGTCAACGTCAGAGAAACAACTTGCTCAAATGTTCGAAGACTTCTCTCACTTTGTCCTCCACTCCGAGGGAAAAAAGTGCTTGGAAATATTAGAAGACGACTTGAACAACAATGGAGGCATGTCAGTTGGGGAATTGCAAGGCGGAAGTGATGTGTATTCCATATATCGCGTATCATTTCCATCAGACGACAACTATGATGACAATGGTGATGGGCAAACTAATAACAATAATGCAGCTCTCAAGCTACTCAACTATTACAATCAACATCATGGATTAAGTTCCAAAAACTCATTGACAATAGGCAAGATCAAACAATACATGCTTGGTATGTGTGACCGTCGAACCAGAGAGCGAAATTGCAGACAGTATACTAGTCTTGGTAATCTCATGTTAATTTTACAACACGGTGGCCCTACGGATGGACAAGTGAGACACATCGATAATATGGTACCCAATTTACAGATATGCGTGTATATGTCATCGGAGTGCCCAAGCACAATCGTTTATGCAATGGATGATGGGGATGGATTGCCGGTGACTAATGCCAAAACATTGATAGACTTTTGGGATAGGCAAGGCAAAGTCGTTCCAGAAATGCTCAAGGAAGTACTGAGACGACACGGTGACACAAAGTTAAAGAGCAAACATACCAAGTATCTTGGTTGGGAGACAATCAATGTACAGTTGTTATGCTTTGGTAAACTGTATCAGCCTGTTGCGTACCAGCTTGGATTACAGACAGAGCCAGGGACTACCTTGCTAGCAGGAGGAAATGAAATCCATGCAGGTCCACCCACTTTAAAGTCTCGCATGTTTGCCTTTGCGATTGGTATACCAGCAGCGGTAGATTTAGATCGTGACGTCCAATATGAAGAGGACGAATCAAATGACGACGATTACGGAAAGAATGACGGAGAAGTGCAGTACTCACCGGTGCTGTTTCATATTGATTTTTGCTGCGTGCTCTTCGGTATGTTAGATCATGAGTACAACGTATCTGACGAGTACGACTCGGTTATTGAAACAAAGCACTTCCTCGTACAAATTCTGGTTGAGTTGATAAGAGATTACCCCATGAATCAGTATCTTCTTCAGATTGATGAACAAAGAGAGGGTGTTCGGAACTGGCTCGAATTAATCTTATGTAGAATTACAGAAAAACGCATAGTTGATGATCTAGTAGACGAGGCAATTCACAGTGATAGGATCCTTTTCCCTCCAGATTTGATTAAGCGCAGACCTAAGAAAAAGAAACTTAGTTCTAAGTCAAACAGAGATATGAAGAAAAAGTGACTTACATGAGATAATGTTCTCCTGTTTAGAATCGTTTCCAAACAGCTGTTTTGAATTATTTGTAGCGAAGTAATCTGTGAGTAGATAAGCAGGTTGCATCAATGCACTCAAGCAACTGTAGAACACGTGAGCTTCAAAAATATCATCCATTTTTTCTCTTCTTTTGTATATCTTCTCTTGCTTTGTTTATGACTTTACAACCAACATGAAGCTCGGTGCAAAGATTTCCGAATCCCAATCCCCTGAATGCCTTTATTCCATCCATCAAAAAAACAACATGCAACATGGCGATGGCAACAAGGCTCTCGTCGTCGGCCGTGTTACGCTCGGCTGCGGTAGCTCATATCTCCTTAACAGTGACCTCACTTGCCTATTCTGTATTTGGTCCTTCATCTCTGCAGAACACTGGCCACTATGAGAACAAAGATTTACACCCTCAGGCTCAAGATCAAGAAATTATGGGAGCACTTCCCTGGCTAGACCAACTTCACAAGATGATTGCAAACATGTACACTGGTGGAGGGACTAAGTTCCGCGCAATGCAAAGCGATGTCATGGTGCAAATGCACAATGATGTGTCACTCGAAAATCCATTGGTTTCCTACACAGGTGTCTCTGAAATGGAAAGAGCATTTCGTGCTCGCTTGTTATTACATCCGCAGAATGATGTACAAACATTGCTAGAATGTGTTCATGTCGAGGCAAGCGATGATAGCATATGTAATGGGGCAACATCTTCCACAGAAAGACAACGACAATTACAGCAACTGGGATTATTATCTCCTTCTTTGAAAGCCTTGCCATCTCCTATCATTTCTCCACCCACTCTTAAAGTGTCATATAGATTACAGCAGAAGTATGGTCGTCTTTTTACTGTCCAATCAACGCTGGAAGTAACAGTGCAAGTTCGTAGAGGAAATGCAGGAACGGTACATCATATAACACCGAATAAGTTGGCTTTGCCATTGGCAACGAGTGGGTATTGCAGTAGGGCTGCAGTTTCAGCGGTTGCCGGTCAACCTGTCTTGACCACAGTGTTATCCAATGTAGCGAGCAAGATAGCAGCTGCAACATCAATCTCACGGGGAACTCACTCGAATGATAACATAGATTTATCACCGGGAGGACATCCACTTGTTGTAGAAGTAGTTAGAATAGAAGAAATGTGGGGAGGGGTCCCTCTGATTCACTGTTTGCCGTTTCACTGTTCACGGAGGTTGAATGGTGCCATGCTAGGCTTGGCCTGCATAATATTCAACTAAAAGAGTGTTTTAATTCTTTAATGAAGAGAGTAGCATGTAACTGTTCCACTGGAAGCACGCGCGCCTAATGGTCCCTCATCACCCAAGGCGGGCAACCGATGGCAGGAAGGTTCTCCTGTGCGGCTCCACAACTAGCCGCCTTCTCGTCCCATGTATTCATCACACAATACCATTCACCATCCTTGCATTGGTCCATGATCGTACTCGCATCCATCGAACGGAGCAACATTCTCCATTTGCCGCAACTTGGATTGCAGCACCGAATCCACTCATACGGCTCCTTGGCATTAGCAGTGCCACTTCGCTTCTTTCGCTGACGATTTTCATATGCCTCATTGCCGTGGAGACGACGAACCCACAACCTGAGATGTTTGCGTGTGCGTTGATCCATGGCACTTTCGGGTGTGGATGCGGCATCGTACTCCTCTTCGGGAGCACTGCATCGAGCACGTTCAGGATCGTTTTTGTTCATGGAGCAGTACCATTTGGAAGGAAGTTTCCGTGCATCAACGACTCCGCGTAAGCGCCTCCACTGTGGATGGGAATGGACATAGTGAGATGTGCGACCTGGCACTTGACTTTAATAAAAGAAGTAAGAAAAGCAATTTTTGACACGATTCTTACCTTCTTGCAACGATCGCATTCCACCCAAGTGGCATTACTCGCTCCTGTAGTTTGTCCAAAGATTGAAATCTCAGCATCTTCCCCCATCAAACTATCATCATCTATCGCACTAGAATCTACTCCCCCACCACCAACATCGTCGTCATCCATGCCACCACTACCAACGCCCTGACCACCAATACCCGCATCAGGAGTGTTCATGAATGCATTCCCCCCTCCACCACGCCTATTCTGCTTCTTCTTTTTTCTGCGCTTTCCGATACGCCGTCCATTCACATCAAGTTCTTCGTCCTCATTACAGTCCGGCACCACGGGCGATTTGTTTACAACAAATGAGGAACTAGCCTTCCCTCCTCGTTCCACGTACTCTTCGGCATCTTCCAAAAATGTCTTTCCATCAAAATTACTCAATGTATTCATCGCCTCCATACGCATATGGCGTTTCATGGCAACCAAC
The DNA here is from genome assembly GCA_036940105.1 of Skeletonema potamos. Classification (NCBI taxonomy): domain Eukaryota; phylum Bacillariophyta; class Thalassiosirophyceae; order Thalassiosirales; family Thalassiosiraceae; genus Skeletonema; species Skeletonema potamos. Next base: position 2,938 of record JALLBJ010000881.1, on the reverse strand, counting down.
AATGTGTTACGATTCAAAATGGGTTTTCCAACACTTCGTCTGGGGTTGTCGTCGTCATCACTGGAATCGGTATCAACGACACTCCCCAATGCGGAATATTGATCTTCTTCGAGTGCCCGTCGCATCATGTCGTTGACTGCAGCTTGTTGGGCGGAGTACCCCGTGGTAGACGTGGGGGTGGAGGATGTGGCCGATGTTGGGAGTTTCTTGGCCAGATTTTTTGTTTTGGAATCGAGGGACAGCTTAACCTTTTCCTATTAAATGTAATACATGGACAAATAGATTATGTGAGGTTATTGTGTTATTCATTGGAAGCCGACAACAATGCAAAAAATACAATTATAAACGCACCTTCTTTTTCTTAACAATCTTTTCTTTCCCCTTCTTCCCATCTACAGCAGACTTCTTCTTGATAGTCTTTTTCTTATCATCCTTATCCTTTTTCTTCTTTTTATCACCCGTAGCCATGACTGCAGCTGTGGGAAGGGCAGCAGGTTTGGCAGCAAAAGCAGACTCTCCCGATGTCTCCGGTGTAGGGATCATCCCACGTGCTTTGGTCTTTGCAGATTGTTGTGATTTGGAGGTTGATAAAGGTGATGTTGACGAAGGTGGTTGCGGTTTTGAAAAACTACCAGTGGTGGCTGGTATAGATGCTGCCGTCACTTCTACTTCCATGGCGTCGCTTCCACCAGCGGCGACACTCTTATTTGCTACAATGGAAGAATCATTCGCAGCTATAGCGGTGGCTGCTGCATAACTGCCCGAAGCCGCTCTCATATCCATATCAACTGCCGCATTAGGCGGCAATGGATACGAAGAAGGCTCCTTCAACAAAGTGCCACCGACGTCCTTCTCGTTTTCTTCCTCACTCGAAGTGCTTCCTAGCCCCGCTAAACTTGACATGACATTTGATGCGGCTGTAGCGCTTGCGGTGCGGTCTAAAGCTGCTGCTGGTGGTGCGGCCTCTGATGATGCGGTTGGTTTGATACCACTACTGTCTGCGGCCTCCATGGTGGCGATCGCGATCTCTAACTGATGATTGTTACTGATGATTGTTAGGGTTAGTGGGTTTTGGTTTGCAATACTGCGACTCCTTCCTAAACGGAACATTGATGAGATCGTTGGGATCAAAGGTAGGAATGTTGGTCGGTAAGGTACGGTAGAAAGATTGTGAACATATTACTCAACTTAGGTTATGATTGATAGGGATAGAATTACTACTACAAGAAAAGTTGGACAGTCTCGACAAACAGGTCTTTGTTGTTGCACGAAGATTATCTGTTTGTGTCATTAAGCCTCCTCTTCTGCTAATTAGTGTGTCCTACCCTGAAAAGAGCTCTGCAACAGCCTCTGCATTTGACGCAAAGAAGAGATGCAAATAGGTGGCAGTCAAAGACCCTTCACGGTACACAGACTCACCGGGATATGTTGAATTTTGACGTATACCATGAGAAAAGGGTTCGGGAGTATCGCTACTTTTTGATTTGTGGTGAGCGTGTGCACGGACCTTGCCTTCTAACAAGGGTGCCGTTTGCATTCCCTGTCATCCACCTTTGACTTTCATCGTCCCAGTTCCTTGTATTAGACCTGCCATTTCGAATGAATTACCTTCTAGATCAATCAAAGTATCCATGCAATATAGGAATCCTCCACATTCTGCTAGAATTGGTTTGCCATCCTCGTGAAATCGCTTTAATGATGATATCATAGATTTATTCTCAGAAAGCTTTTTTGCATGCAACTCAGGATAGCCGCCCGGTAACCAAATAGCTGTTGCTTGCGCTGATACTGAAACATCATTTATTGGAGAAAAGTAGCAAATCTGTGCACCCAGATCCTGAAGCAACGTAATGTTTGCCGTGTACGTGAAGCTGAAAGCGTCGTCACGAGCGATAGCTATTGTCTTACCTGGCGGGCAAAGTAAACAGAAGGATTGTGTGTTAGTAGTTGGATTAGAATTAGATCGCAAACAGTTTTGCCACAGCCTCTGCATTAGACGGAAAAAACATGTGCATATACGTCGCTGTTAAAGTTCCTTCACGATACACGGCTTCACCGTTGCAAGATGCCGTTCTCTCACGGACCCCATGACAGATAGGATCAGGAGTTCCACTGCTCATAGAATGATGAAAGGTGTGAGCGCGAATCTCTCCTTCTGGAAATGGTGCTGTTTGCATTCCCAGTCCTCCCAGTTTGCTTTTCATCCTCCCGGTTCCCTTCATAAGTCCTAAGATCTTCCATTGATTGCTGTCTATGTCAATCAAGCTTTCCATGCAAAAGAGGAAACCACCACATTCTGCTAATATTGGTTTGCCAGCCTGGTGAAAGTGCTTCAAAGACGATATCATTGTTGTATTCTCCGATAATTTCTTTGCGTGAAGCTCTGGATACCCCCCAGGTAACCAGAGACCTGTTACCTCCACCGGCATCGAATCATCATTTATTGGAGAAAAGTAACAAATCTTCGCCCCCATGTCTTGCAACAGAGTAATGTTTGCCGCGTATATGAAGCTAAAAGCGTCGTCGCGAGCGATTGCTATTGTCTTACCTGAAAGTGCGTCGGGACGAACAGCTGGAATTTGTTGCGGCATGAACTGCACCGGTTTGAGCTTATCAAGAAACGGCAAGATACTAGCCTCTTCGAGAAGGTCAGCCCCCGACTCCAGACGAGATTCAATCCATTCTTCTTTCTGCTCACTCGGTTGCACCAACCCAAGATGTCTTTCTGGCAGCTCAACGCTTTCATCACGTTTCAAAGCCGCCCAAAGTGGCAAGTTGTCTGGAAGAGCATCTCTAACCAATGTTCCATGATAGTTGCTCCCACATTTGTTTGCAATGACACTGGATTATTGAAGTGTAAGATACCATTGAATTGAGATGCAATACGAAAGACGAGGTAACGATGACTACTTACCCGACCATCTCAAAATCATCTCTA
>JALLBJ010000880.1:0-10509 GCA_036940105.1 Skeletonema potamos | reverse complement strand
CACCAAGGCTGCTTAAACTGCCAAGCTCTCTTGGAATGTTTCCATCTAGTTGGTTGTCCCACAACGCAAGGCTGGTGACTGTTTCGGGTGAATCGCAATCAACCCTGTACCATTCGCACTCGCTCTCTTCTGACAACCAACCTTTTGCATCCGTCCAACCAATACCATTGGTAGCACAATAGAGAACTGCAAGAACATATCGTTGAATGATTCGGGCATCATTACAGCCAGGCCTAAGTGGTGGATTAATAAGATCTTCATCTGTGACCCACTTAAATGCACACGCTTGGGGCGAGTCTTTATCGTCGAGTGCATCCGAATCAGATATGTTCAGTTGCACAAGGAGATTCTTAATTTCTGTAGCTTTGTTTAGTGTTGGAGCTCTCGAATAAGCACAAAAAGTGCTTGGCATCAATGAAGGACTTGATGAAGGCACTGATGAAGGAATTGATGAAGGCCCTGGTGTAGGCATCAATGAAGGAGAACTTGTTGGAATTGATGAGGACGAAGGCATCGATGAAGGAGAACTTGTTTTCCCTGGTGGAGGTGTAGGTGTAGGTGTAGGTGGCGCAGTTGGTGGTGCTGACAGAGGAGACATCGTGGGATTCTTTGGACTCCAATTCCATCCATCACCCGTCCATGCATCATTAGCCCATACATCTCCAGAATTCCATCCATGGAGTACCCAGTTCCAATCAGGACCCTTTCCTCCCCACGAGCTGTCTGAAGCCTTGATTGGCTGTTGAGTTGGTTTTTTAGTAGGTGAAGGGCCCCAGCCGCCACCCCAAGTACTCCAACTCCATTTGTTTTCGTTCCAATTCAGAGTCCGAGTTACTAGACGTCTTGTACGGTTGCTCGGAGTTTTCTGAGCGGGCGCCTTCCTGACAGTAGGATGCTGTACAGTCGGGCGATGCACAGCATTCTCTTCGCCTTTGGAGGTCTTGATGCAAGCCAAGCCAATAAGGGTGGCATAGATGAAGTGGACGACTCTCATCCTTGATGATTGGTAGATCGATGAAAGCAACAGCAAGTTCTTCGATGATGTTTGTGCGGTTTGAAGGCTCATCCAGATGAAACAAAAAGAGAAGCCCATACGTATGGTATTAGATGAAAAGTTATGCAAATTTGTAAAAAATTGCTGACCTAATTGGCATTGCGTGCCGATACGAATCAGTACTCTTCTACGTACACAATTCCCTATCCCCCTTTTCCATTTGCCTGGGAGTGGGGGCGTTTGGGGGGCTAAGCAAATGGATTGTGAATGTGTTATGAATAGAGTTTTTGCCCCCTAAACTGGTACAATAGGTTTTCATGAAAAGTTGTGCAAAATTTTATTATCTAGATGCTTCAGCAAAAATTTATCTCCTCGCCGGAGAAATGGCCAAAATTAGCAAGTCTAGCAAGGAGTGAGTATGGATGTAGAGGCTTCATTTCCAACTTCACAAGTATCTAGTGGGGGCGTCAGTTTTCCTTACTTCCCTGGATGAAGAGCCCATGGCATGTGCCTCCTCCCCCAAGGCGCCAACTTTAGATGAGGAAATAGAGGCAGTCTACAACATTCTCTATTGAGACACCGAAGGCGATGAAGGCACTCTTGTGGTTTCGCGCATATGGCGCTGCACCATCTGCTCTTGGTGATGCAACCAGCCCAGGCAATCTTGTTGCTGCTGCGAGCGCCATTCTCCTGGGAGTCAATGCGTGAAGAGGGACCGTAGTAAGAGAAGTTGAAAAAGTCATTAGATATAGAATGGTTAGATAAAATTAATATCATAGAGAGAATCGGGGGATAATAGCAAAATCAAGTTATAGCGATTTAAAGATGTTATAATCATTATTATTACCCTATTCTAAGCAATCTTAGCATCTGGTTGAGCCTCAGGTTGTGCATACTGAAACCAAGGATGTTCATTGTACTTCTGTTCAATCTTCAACAAAGTCGGGCACACACTCTCCAAATCTACACCGAAACGACGAGCATTGTATAGCTGAGGCGCTAGACACGCATCCGCAAGAGTGGGACCAAACGATCCAGTAGCAAATGGACCAGCGGCAGATGCACCTTCGCCTTTGCAGCTATGAATGGCGGCGACGAGTTTCTCAACAGAAGACAAGCCACTTACAATTGCTTGCTTTCCAAACTCCCTACCCAAACCATCTTTGCCCGACATTGAATCAATCGTTCCTATTACCGACAAATTCTGCAGCGGCTGCGTGCCTGAATTGATAACTTCAGCAATTTCCTTCACTTTTGCTCGCGCCAAAGGATCAAGAGGCAGCAATCGGCCGCCGCGATTATCAAATGCCATCTCAAGGAATTCAATGATTGCAAGAGATTGGGTGATTCTCACCACGTTATCCCCATCCATGAACTCGAGCACAGGAACTTGCCGCATTGGATTCATCGACGAGTGTTCATCAGATGTCTGGACTTTCTCAAGCAGATTGATGGGCACAGTCTCATACGGGATACCCTTAGCAGCCAACGCAATACGAACTCTCCACGAGCAAGACGACCTCCAATACCCATAGAGCTTGAAGTTGGTATACCTCTGCTCTGGCTGTTCTGCCGTGCTATCGTCCTCCTTTACTTTTTCCCGAGCCTCATAAGGATATGGAATGGCCGGCAAAATTTTCGCAGAACACTGTCCAAATCCTACACGTCCCATCCCTTCCCGCTGACACCACCCCTTCATAATCACCGCATCTCCATCCTTCAAGAATTTACGAACTTCTCCACCATCCAATTCAATCTCACGTGATCCCTTCCAACTCAACTCAAGCATGCTACCAAAGTTGTGTTGCTCCTTTCCAGAGATTGTTCCCGATGCGAGTAGATCTCCAGCCCTCATGGGACAGCCCGTCACAGAATGGTGCACGAGCTGTTGGGCAGATGACCAATACATGTGCTTGAGATTGGAGTTGCAAATTTGTGTAGTTTTGGAGGTGCTGGATGGTTGGATTGAAACGGAAAGGTTAACATCGTAGCTTCCTGTAAAATCGTTGGCATCATGTACAGAAGAAGAACGTGGTATTAGCAAAATATGTTGGATGGGAGCACATTCGACACAAGTATATCAATCAATCAATCATATAAATTCTCCGCACCATAATTTGGATCCTTCAAATAATCCAACGGGGTAGGATCACCTTCACCTCCAACACCACCCTGGACACCAGCACTAGTCTCACAACGATATGGATCCAAAGCCATAGTCGTTACCACCCAAGTACTAATCGTAGTAGCGAAATTCTTGGAAGTAAACGGTCCCAATGGGACATACTCCCACTTTTGAATATCACGTGCCGACCAATCATTCATTAGTACATATCCAAAGATTCTATCATGAGCTTCGGGAAGAGTGAGCGGTCTACCTAGACGTTGTTCGTCTTCACTATCAGTGTTGGTAGACCCTCCCACGAAGAAGGCCACTTCTAATTCAAAATCCATTAGTTTGCAAGGACCATATGTACTCCCCTTTGTAGGGTCGAGGGGATCAATTTGGAGTTGTCCACATGGTCGACGGATCATACTCATCCTTCCTCCTCCTCCACTCTCAATACCACCACCACTTTCTGTAGTAGAGGAAGCCAAACTGGGATAGACACTACTACTCCGTCCATGATATCCCACAGGCAAATGCAACCAATTGGGCTGTAATGCATTATCTTTCCCGCGGAACATAATGCCCACATTGGTAGCATGTTCACGTGACGAGTAAAAATCGGTATAGTCTCCAATTGATGCGGGGAGATGATACAGTGTTGTGGAGAGGGGGTGCATGCATTGAGATTGGAGTGTGGAGTTGGTTTGTAGACGATTGTCTGCTTGAATAATAATAGTAGTGGTAGCATCATCCTTGTTGGATGAGCTGCTGACGCTGCTGCTGCTGCCTGTAGAGTCTAAAAAGAGACTGATGAGTCGATTGCGCACAGCCACCCAAATATACTTTTCACAAGACATGAATTGATTGAGTGTCGATTGGGAAAATATAATTCGAGGATGAAAATTGGTAATTTCCACACAATTGGCCTCTTCCTCCTCCACCCCCTCTTCCTTGTCTGACGGGATGACGAGATTATCCAACAGACCAGCCTCAGCTAGCAAATGTAAATCGACTGCATAATTTCCAATGGCAGTGCAACATCGTGGTGTGGATGGTGCGAGAGTAGTAGCAAATAAAGTCGTGTTGTTGGCGGCGGATGATGACGATGGGAAGGAACAAATGCCAAATGGAATATTGGCAAGGCTGAAATCCGAGTCGGTTGGAATGTCAATCCAAGATTTCATTATATGTTTTTGATGTTCTTCTTCCTTTTGTTTCAATGGCAGTTCTTATGATATATATGCTCTAGCGAGATAGAGAAATAGAGGCCACAGCTGCAGCCGGATAAAATATGTAGAGGGTAGGCTGCCTGCCTGGGATGGATAAGAAAATACAAAAAGCTCTTGCAGCACAACTTATATGTGAGCATCACATCGTGTATGTACGCGTGCATTATTCCATCATCTACCTCGAAAACTCACCTTTGACCTTTGGGAAACGAGTGAAAAATTATGAGAATAATCATAAATTCGAAAGCGGGCTTATTTACTGTGATGATGCCATTTTTTCATCTCATGTTCTGATTCTTTTTTTGCTAAAAAATCCTTCGGCTGTCAGGATTTTGCGCGCCCAGCAACAACTAATCGGTAATCGCAGGTAACTGGGACTTCAATACAACTGCTGCAGGGCCCATTCTACCTCCTCTTGTATTTGTATTGCATCGTCTCTTCTTGCTCTCTCCATGCTGCATGAAGTAAATATATTTGCGCAGCAAAATCAATAATACTCTTGATTATTCATAAGTATTCAGCATCCTTCAAGATCAAGTGACGTACTTACACACAACACAAAACAAGTATTCTCTTCGACTCAAACTTCGACATACTACTCTCAAGAAGAAAGACATGTTTCTCTTTGTTACAGATAGCTTCTATTGCAGCGCTAGGTGACACATTTATTCTGCGTCATCATCAAGTAGTTCGTTGGACATCATTCATCTCACTGACATACGTACCTCACCAATATCAATATCTTCTCATCCGATGCTGTATCTAGAGCGGACATTTATTTAGAACAAGGAGCAAGCCATTTATATTTCAGTTCCCAATTCTGATCATAAAAGAATACCGACAACTTGGCTCAAGGTGGTCGTCGTCGAATCACCTATTTTATTGACAGCAACAACTATGATAACCGCAGGGTGGCGTTGCCTTTATTTTATTTCACCTGCAACTTATCATTTTTGCTTCCACGGGCACAGAAAAGAAATGAGACACCTGTCTTCAAACGACGTCTCCCTTCGCTTCTTGCTTTCTCTCTCTTGAAGCAGGACGATGACATATAAAGGACCGCCTTGAAAAAATATCCGACTCCATAACAACCTTTCATAAAGCAACGAGGTAACGACAAATAATACTCGGCTTCTTCTGCAGTCAAATAGGAGCTATATATCGCCGCTTGGTGCCTCAAAATGAAAGCAGCGTCCTCCGCTCTTGCCGTCCTAAGCTGCACCTACGTCATCGCGTCAGCTGCAGCTGCCCCAAATCATCTCCGTGGCATCGATAATGATAACTACGCCAAAACTCGTGATGGTACCTGCGTTCAACTTAACAGTACTACCACCACTGCTGCGACGACTGCTTCGTCCGAATCCAACTCAGTGACGCGGGTGGACAATGAAATTTGTTGTCAAGCAACTGGTGCTTACTGTCAAAACGAAGATGTCTGTTGGGATCATTATTTTGATGGCGAGCATTACTACTACTGCGAACGCATACCGGAAATCAAGGGCATGGATAATTACGCCAACACTCGTGACGAAGATGATGGTGCTGCCTACGTTCAACTTCCATGTAGCTACCTAACCGACCCAGTCGACTATGATGAATGCTTGGATCGCAGTGTTCCAGGATGCCAAGATGAAGACAATCGGGCTTGGAATCAATGTTACAAAGTTCCCACTGTCTCGGGAATAGATTGGTATGCTTGCTCACCGGTGAATCAGTGCAATACTACTACTACTACTACTACTACTACTACTACTACCACCACCACTACGACGACGACCGTGCCGACGACTACAGGACAGACGACGTGCGCACAACATAACCAAGAGTGCGATCCTGATCCGACTAAACCGAATCAGTGCTGTGGAACTTTGATGTGTAAAAGTGTGGAAGAAAATGTTCCTGACAACTCGCGTGCGGCATTTGGAAGTGAATATGCATGTTTGTCAACTAGAGAAAGTGAGAGTGGTGGCGAAGGTGACTTTTTGGCAGACGAATGAGGGAAATATGGAGAATTGAATCTTTTACTTTTTTATATGGTGGAGAGAGTGGAGATAAAAAGGGTGTAACGGGGGTGTGAGAATAAGCGAGGGGTGTATATTATGTAGAAGGATGGAGAAACTAGTTGTTATGCGTTCCAGTAATCATAGATTGCTTCATTTCTATCATCATCTTTCCCTTCTTATCAGACTGCTACTTGGGGGATTGTGGCTTGCATGCATCCAAACGACTGAAATGTTTCGTACCGATGGAGCCATTCGACGGAATAAGGGTGGTGATCGTAGTAGTCTAGGAATACCACTGCTGTTGTAATATAACAGCACGAAAGCTTTGATATCTATTTTTATTATTCATCGTGATGAAAGCTGTCGGGCCGGTAGGAGAAACTCCTCTTGTTTCTTCCTCTTCTAAATTCCGACCACCGCAACCAAATGCACCACCACCTCAAACTCAACCAACTTCACTACAATGAATCTCATTCAACGACACACCGAACATATAATATATAGATTATAATACAGCATCGCTCCTCTCGGCTGCACTCCAATGCAACCCTTTACATTACCACAATGAGATCATCCACCTTCAAAATCATGCACACCGTTTCAGTCGCCAACTTGATAGCACTCGTCGTTACCAACAATGGCTGGATGACATTCATCTCATACATGTCAGAAATACGTCCCTTCTTCACATCAATCCCCGCCCCAACTATGCCCTCGGCATGTGCCTTTCTCAATTCTGTCACGATATCAATGGGCTTCAAACCGGCATTTTCCGCCAAAGTATACGGGATCACCTCCAACGCATCGGCATATGCCTTGAAGCAATGAGAATCCAACCCAGTCGTTTCCAGTGCCAATTCACGTAAACGAAGAGATGCCTCCGTCTCGGCGGCTCCTCCCCCGGCAATGAGGTAACGCTGCTTCACCAAAGATCGGACGACACACTGAGCGTCATGAACGGAACGATTGGCCTCAGCCAACACCAAATCATTTGATCCACGGAGTAATACCGTTGAGGTATGTCCAGGATTCGACACCCCCACAAACTTTACCACCTTGTGTCCCGATCCTGGCAACACCACATCTCCCACATGTGCGGCAGTACCCAACTTCTCCGGACTCAATGAATCTACATGTGGTACCGGCGTACACCCCAAAGTCCGACAAACAAATTCCACATCGGTACGTTCCACATCAGTTACTACCAAAATACCCATCTTGGCCAAAAAATGTAAACTCAATTCATTGTAGGCATCGCGTAATATTGATTTTTGGATAAGTACAACATTGGCACCACTCTTTTTGATCTTTTTGCATAGGTCGAGGATGTATTTGCGTTCATCGCGTAGGATACGGTCCATGGCGGCGTAGTCACTAACAACGACATTGTTGTCCATGTCTGTTTTGGGTGCAGAGAGGCAGAATCTGTTTGTGTGCGTGTGTATGTGTGATGGGGGGGGAATGGAGTTTTGTAATTGTTAAGTGTAAAGCGTTGTGTAATGATAAGAAAAAAATGCTTCGCACCACCCATCCAAAAAGGAAACAGCCAAAAAACAATACATGTTTGATAAACACACTCACTGAATCAAAGCAATCTTTGCATTCTCAATCTGACTAGGCCCCCCCGCCGTCTTGGTACTACCCTTATCAAACACCAATCCCCTTACCAACTCGGTATCATCCACCGTCCCCCCCAACTGTTCTACCATTCGAATATCGCGTAAATCGACATTCGTCGCCTCCTCGGGATTATCCCCCAACAAATTCAATACCGAATCTACCGCAATGGGCGCCAACAGGTCAGAATTTTGACTGACCACCTTAGAACTTAAACAGGTCTGAACCGCATAGACCAAACTATCACGATCACTCAACTCAATTTGTTTCGCGGCGGTTTGTTTCAATATGGACGTACAGGCCTCCGCCGCCTTGTAGAAACTGCTCGCAATCATGGCGGGATGTATCCCCTTATTTAATAGTCCACCGCATGCATCTAGCAATGCACCCGCCAAAACGACCACGGACGTAGTCCCATCCCCCGCCTCAATATCTTGACTTTGACTACACTCCACCAACATTTTGGCGGCGGGATGGAGGACATTCATTTTGCTAAGAATGGTCGCCCCATCGTTGGAAATGAGAACCTCGCCGGAGGGCAATTGCATCAATTTGTCCATCCCGCGTGGACCGAGGGAGGTGCGGATGGCGGCCGCGACGGCCTTGGCGGCTACGATGTTGGATTGACGAACGTCCTTGCCCTTGGAGCGTTCTTGCAGGGTTTCACCGCCGAGGAGAGGAGCCATTTCTTTTTAAAATAAAAAACGAAAGAAGAATTTAACTGCTTATTTTGGAATGACTCAAGAGATAATGACGATGACAATGCCTCCTTTATACTTTCGATAGAAACGGATGAAGGCGGAGGGTACACGATAGCTCTCTGGAGAAGGATATGGTAGATTTTTACAATGACGGCGATCGAGGGCTTCTGAGTTTTATTTTGTGGTGAGTGGTGATTGGTGATGGAAGCCTTGAAATTATTTGGCGGGAGTCGACGTACTGTAGATAAAAAATAGTGCCCACTTTCTCGCATAAATATTTATTATTATCAACAATACCTTTCCACCTCTACCTTGCTCTACTATCCTACCACCACTACCAAAACCTCCACCACCCCAACCAAAGACAAATCTTCCTTTATCATGAACATGAACTGAACTTGAACTTGAACCCTCCCATATCACATCTTACGATGAAACTCAAGCTTAACCATCGTGAACAGCGTGGATTACTCTTCCGATTCTGACTTAAACTTAAACTTAAGGAGCAGACATCTCAGTCTCAATCTCAATTGCACAGCAAGAGCAAGTAATACCGACATCAACACGAATGGAAGGTTGAGGAACAAGTGCACAAAGTGCAGCAGGCACACTTCCAGAGAGACTGTTGTTGTACAAGTAAAGGTTTTCTGTAAACACACAACATTGGAATTAGGACAAGAAACAAATCAAAGCAAGATGGTTAGCAACAAGTAGCAGGTATGACATTGTAACAATCATCATACTTGTCTGTCCAACAACATATCAAACTTACGAAGGTTGGTCAAATCGCCAAGCGCATTTGGGATGGGGCCACTAAGTTGGTTGGTTTGCAAGAAAAGGGATTCTGTAAAGGAATGCACGACATTGGAAAAGGGACAAGAAACAAACAAAGCAAGACCGTTAGCAAAAAGGCAGAGAGGTAGCACAATGTAATACGAGCATCACACTCCGTCTGGCGCCATATAAAACTCACGAAGGCTGCTCAAGCTGCCAAGATCACTTGGGATGGGGCCACTAAGTTGGTTGGTGTGCAAGGAAATTATTCCTGTAAATGTACAACATTGGAAAAGTGTCAAGAATCACATCAGAGCAAGACAGTTAGCAATAAGTAGCTAGTATCACAATGTAAATACAAGCATCCTACGAGATTTGAAACTTACGAATGCTACTCGAACTAACAAGCTCGCTTGGGATGGGGCCACTAAGTTGGTTAGCGCCCAAGGAAAGGATCTCTGTAAAAGCAACATTAGAAAAGTGACAAGAAACAAATCAGAGCAAGTTAGTTAGCAACAAGTAACAATAGCAATAGCAAGGTGTCACAATGGCAATGTAAATAAATACAAGCATCCTATTCCATCTGACGGTGCCATATAAAACTCACGAAGGCTGCTCAAGCTGCCGAGCTCATTTGGGATTGGGCCACTAAGTTTGTTATAAGACAAGAGAAGGTATTCTGTAAATATGTAACATTGGAAAGAAAATCAGAGCGAGACAGTGAGCAATAAGTAGCAAGGTGTCACAGTGTAAATGCAATCATCCTACTCTGACTCTGTTCGACACTGAAACTTACGAAGGTTTTCCAAATAGCCGAGCTCAATTGGAATATTCCCATCAAGTGTGTTAATAAACAAGTGAAGAACTTCTGTAAATGTCCAACATAAAAAAAAGGGACAAGAAACAAATCAGAGCAAGATTGTTAGCAATAAGTAGCGAGGTATCACATCTGTAAATACAATCATCCTACACTCTGTCCAAAACGAAAACATACCCAGGTTGGTCAAGCTGCCGAGCGTACTTGGGATTGAGCCACTAAGTTGGTTACTGCTCTGTCTATGCAGAGAATGACCCGAATAAG
>JALLBJ010000879.1:0-11221 GCA_036940105.1 Skeletonema potamos | reverse complement strand
ATCAAAACCTAGCCGTATCTCATCACCCAGTGAGTCGTCTGCTCCAAGTTCTTCACCTAAGCCGAGTCGAATCGCCAAGACCAAATCCCCCAGGGTGAAGGTGAAGAAGACCAAATCCCCCAAGGTGAAGTGTAAGTCCCCCAGGGAAAAGAGATTCCTTCGTGGGGAAGAGCTTAGCACCAAGTAGAACAAGGGTTAGCCAAAGTTTTGGCTGTCACAACACTCTGCGTAGAAGTTCTGCTAGAAGGTGTACATTTTTCTCTACGGGGATATCGTACTCCTGATTATTTTCGTGTTCTGTGTGTTCTCGAGGCATATGTTTCCAGGAGAAACGTCAGGCAAAGGAAGGGTGCCATCTTGACTCCTGTTACCTAATTTTATGTGTCGCACAAGACGGAGTTACATTATTCAGAATTCATCGTCATCATGTACGAAATAATGGTTAAAAGTTTCGGTTTAAATGTTAGGTATTTATACAAGTACAAGTTAGATTGTCTCGAGTCATCTCTTTTTTTCTCATTTTGTGTGAAGCAACCCAAGAATTGATCAAATTGTTATTCACTTGGACGTAGATATATTCGATACAAACATCATATCGTGTATGTTGCAGCTCGTACCTTCTTCTCCTTTCTATTATCGTGTTTGTATGATGTATGATACACCCCTATCTTTTGACATTCGCGACACAACTTATCACACACACGTGAACTTGAAGCCACTTTCTTTTCTCCGCTTCACACACCAGAAGAAACGAAATGGTTTGCTTGTGTTCTCTGAGAGCAAATTATGATTGAACCATGCACAGGAATCTGCATGTAATGGATGGAACACGCCATTTGTCTTTGAGTTTAGTACGATATTGTGATTAGACATATAGTTGAGATTAAAACAATGCTTTGTGTTTGTGAAATGAGTTCGCCGCCTCTCAAGAAGTATGGTAATGCTTGTATGGTAATGCTTGTTCTTGTAGTCTGCAATCTGTAGTAGACTTGATCCTACAATTGCGTATCATATCACTTCAAAAGTTCATTCCAGTTCGGCCAAACCCCACACGACCATCTGCCCCTTCCGGCTGAACAACGGCATCACTTTCCATCATCAATTTCAATGTACGGTCAACAATCATCATTGCATCCGATATCTGTCGTAATCTTTCATAATTTAGAGCACCGCCCTCGCTTGGACCACATTCAAGGTAACCAAAATATTCCTCAAATCCCAACGCAAGGAGTACACCTCTTGCCCCAGTGGAGTAGATACTCTCAAAGAATATCCTATTCCCAGTACGTAGTCTTCTATATTTTGTATTGTTAGGCTGCAAACATATATTTTGCAAGTATTGCAGTAATCGTTTCGAGGCGGCAACCCCAACTCCTGGACTGGCAGCGTCCTCTCGTTGAATTTGGAAACATGACCACTTTACAGCCATTTCCATTTCATGAACTGTAAACAAACTCAAGTTTCTTTCACCGTTGTTGTATGTATTAATGAGAGGCGGCTCGGGGAGTATTGTATCGTCAACCAAGCAGGCTGGCTCAAGCCCCTCATTTCGTGTCACATAACCTTCTGGAACATCTCTTAGTGTAAACATCTGCGTGCCCACGGGGTTTTTACTCTCCCGAGAAGTTGTCTCCGCACCAATCACGGTAGGAGCAATCCGAAATGGAACATATTTCAACAACACACTCTCCTCCCCCCCATCACCAACCCGAAACGTCCACGGATGACCGATGAACGTGGTTTGAACCCAACTTCCGCCTCTTGGGATATTCCCTTTGTAAATCTCACTTCCCTTATAGTCAATCCAGTAAACTTGAATCGATTCATATCTAGTCTGATTTACAACTGTGATGTTCACAGCAATATTCCCCCGTTCAGAGGATGGGTGCATGGGTAATATAGCGGGATTGAAGGTATTGGTAAAGATATCTCTGGAGGGTATTGCATAGATTCGGTAGAGTGATGTTATTGTAGCGTGCCAATTGTAGTAGGCTGTTAGGCCAGGGTGCTTGGCTTGACTGTGCAATTGCAATGGAGGTGGCGGTTGTTGTTGTATTTGTGTTTCGGTCTTGGGTGGAGGGATTGACGCTGTATCTTGCTCCAACGAGGAGTTTGTAGTAGCATCGACGTCGTCATCAGTAGAAGGAGCCTTTTCACATATGAATTTGTCATAATTCCTGATCACCGATGCCTTTTTGGCGGCTGGTTGAACCGTCTTCTTCTTTTTCTTTTTGGCTGTAGCCTCAAGACACGTCGTCTCTGGCGATGATTCTGAAATAATTATCGAATCATCGGACTTTCCATCTACTTCTTCTTCGAGTGAACCATCACCGCTGCCAAGAATGTAACCAGCGTCGTCTCCCCTAATAACACTAGCATTATTACCAGGCTGCTCCTTCCCCTTGAAGAAATTGTTGTGAAGAACAATTGCTACGAAAAACGACGCCACTATCAATTTGACAACTTCTGGGATTTGTTCGATAAATGCGGGTCGCTCGTCACCACCGTCAAAAGTGCCATGGTTTGTTGATTGTTCGTCTCCTCTTTCCATGTTGTTGACAAATCGCAAATACGAAGGCTTTCACTTCATGGGCACGAATACCTACCTTATCCTTCAACGAGAAACATAAACGACAACTTCGTTGGATCGACATAAAAACAACACGACACATGGACGTGGGCATGGCGTGGGCTTGTCCGGTGCCAGCGCGCCTCTCCCTTCTCACTCTCTCCTCTCAACAAAAAATGAACAAAAATCGAGAACGCTTTCTGCCGTCTGCCGCTGAAAACTGAAAACCCCTCAGAGAATCTCCACGGCCATCGGCAAGCTGCTGACCTGGAGCTCGCTTCTCTATTCAAATTCATTGCAACTCTTAAAAAGAGCCACAACCGTGCTTTTTTCTTCCGCCCTCTCCAGATGATCAGTCGGAGACAAAAGAAACAAAGACAGCCGCAACAAAAGCAACAAGAAGACGCTCCCTTACCACCCCCGGAACTCTCCGCATTTTCACTGGCCGCCGCCATTCAAGAAGCAAGATCTTCCTCACCCGCAACGGCAGCACAAAAGCAACAACAACAACAACAACGCAGTAGTAGCAGCACCAGACTACCCATCCTTAGCAAAATTTCTTCTTCTCCACTCAAAAAGAAGAACCCGTCCCAAGTATCACTCGCGACCAACACAAGCTTTGCCACAGCCAACGACAACGCTACCCTCCAAACCTCCGAGCAGTACATCACACCTGCCGTATCCTACTTTGTCGACTCGAGCGACGAAGATACTCAAGAAAGTTTAACATTTGGTAACGATCCCTTATCGGTATTGTCACGTAATCATCAAGACACCAAGCCTACAGAAATTTCTTTTTTTGAGAATAGTCATAATCCAGAAGAAACTACAACCATGGCCAAAAAATACAGCAAGATTGCTCCCGTAACGGCTACTGCCGTCCCCACTACCACCACCACCAAACCAACTCCTCCCGCCGTCCCAGAAGACACCAAGGTGGTCATTGTCGAGAAAAAGAACGACACTAATGAGCCACACTTTGACGTAGCCCAAAACGTATACGGCTGCACCAAAGACATTTGGGCATGGGGAAAAACCATCCCCGTCCTCTCCAACGTCCTCGGGCTTACCGAGGGTGTTACCGCCAAGGTACTTGACATCACCATTCATATGGATCTACCCTCCATCGATCAAGATGTGGTAGTTCCCAACTTTAAAAAGTTGGATGATGTTGTTATCACTCCTGCCATTTGTGCTGTTTGGGGTATTATTTGCCCGGCGGTGAAGAAGAGTGAGGAGATGATTGTGAAGCCTGTTATGACTGAGGTTGTGCCTAGGATTTTGGGACCGTTGGGTCTGTTGGACAAGAAGAAGGAGGAGGAAGAGGAGGAGAGGAGGAATGTCATTGATAGGAGTCCCAATCCGGAAGTTGTGCCTGTTTCATTGAATTAAAAGAAAAGAAGAGAGAGAGAGAGAGAGTGGGGTTTTTGTGTGTTCGTAGAAAAAATGAATTGAGGGGATGTTTTATTGTATAGAGAAATTTTCAACCTCTCTCTCTATGATTTAGAACAACTCTATGTTACCTAAATCTAGTTTCATCTTGCCCATTCTCTTGTTTTTTTTCTTTTCTACTTGGCTATTGCAGAGAGCGGCCTCCGCATCACGTCTCAGTTTGTGTTTTCGATGGCCTTGAATTATATTCCATCCATCCTGGAGGCTTTATTTGTAGCCAAGTCAACTGCACTGAACATTACCTTCCATTTCTTTGAGATCTGGGTCGCATCAACTGTAAAGGAACGAATGAGAAGGTAGAAAAGATGGTACGTATTTGAGTTAAAGCAGAAAGTCGGTCATGTCACCATGCCTCAACATGTAAATATATTTAGGAACTTTAATCATCTCACGGTGCCAAGTTACATATTTGTCTGGAACTTGCCAAATTCTTTCCACTTGTACACAGCACTTGCACANTGCCTTCAAGATACTACACGGCACATTTATCCTAAGACTCCATTAGCGGAGAGATTGCGCTGCAGCATTCAATAGGCGGACACGAAATAATTTAAGTATTCCATACTAGAACATAAAAGTAGAGACGGACATGATTTTCAACAGCAAATGATTTTAGATTCCTTTAGTTTATGTAATACTAGTCCTCGTTCCTTCCTGCCTCTTGTCTCCCCTTAAGCCAGCTATACGCAATAGACACGGTGAGAGGAAGTGAAAGATAACAGAGCATCAAAGTAGTCTACTGTACTAGTCGGTGTGCGTAGTGTATAGCAGTAAGAACAAGTTACAGAACGTTTCATTTGACTGACACGGAGTTATTATTCATTATGAATGCTTACGATCTACTCTCTTCATCTTCAAGATTACACGATTACATGTTTGTTTGGAAGGTTCCCATCTCTTTCCACTTGTACACAGCACTTGAACACGAAGCTCTTATGACCGTCAAGGGGATGGATTCGTCGATCTCCCTAGACACAATAGCCTGCTTGGCTGTAATTGTCGCGACGACACGAACTGTGGACTTCTCTTTGCCATTCACAATACCAAGCTTGATATCTATGCAGTCCAAGCCGATCTTTCGAAAGTGAATCAAAATCATCTTGGTTCCATCGGTTAACTTGCTTGCTTCCCTTTCAAACACCTCTTCGCGTGAAAGTGGCTCTTTTGATTTAATAGTAGTAAATCCATTCTCTCGCATTGTCTTTTCATTCTTCGGAAGAAAGGTAAAATCCTTGTGATAGAGGTTGTCAAAGCGAGTCTGAAATTCAGCTGGAGAGATATTGTTGGTACCGTCGAAAGCGGCAATGTATTGGCGAAGGGCAAGCTCAAATTCGTAGGACATTGTTATATAATAGCGTTTAGTTGTTGTTGTTTTGATAGTAGTAGTAGTAGTTGATGATGTTGTTTTTGCTCTTGTAAATTTATGAGAGCATTGGTAGGAGGGAGGTCAATCCTCTCGGGCTACTTATATATGTGCTTTCAAGATGCATCTTGTTACGTTCATAGAGTAACTTGTTACGATTGACCAAGAGACTCTACATAAACAGGTATTTATGTACTTTACTGCATGCATGCAGCCGAACTGTTGGTACATCTAAAACCTATGTATGTATGTATGTACATGAAGTGCATCTGGTGCAACTCCGTGCGGTAAAACGCTGTCCGAAAGGACTTTCTCAGCCTGCAGTGTACGCAGGAATTCATACAAGCTGCTCTCTCTCCCGCCCTAAATCGACCACCTTCGCGATAAAACAAAGCCAGCACAGCAAGATGGTGATGGGATTGAGTTGCCTGAACGTCTCTGCCCAACCACTCCGATTCCTGCACCTCCACTACCACGTCTCTCATCATAAAATCAAAAGCCAATCGAAATAACAATTAATAATAATATCAACAATGATGTTGAATCGTCTCCTCACCTCTGTTACCTTGGCCATCGTTGCCATGCTCGCCACAACTCTACCATCGGCTTCGGGCTTCGCACTCCTCAGCCCTCTCCTCCTCCGCGTCAACCCTGCCGGCATCGCTGCTGCCCGCATGAACAAGTCTTCTCCTGGCACCGACGCCGTATCGATAATATCACCCAGCAAGGCCTCCGATACGACTACAGTCAGCAGACCGCCGTTGGTAAATGTAGACTTTGGTCACGACGAAGATTTGCTGCGGTACAAGCATGAATTACTCTCGGCCGTGTATGAGAAGTCATTAAGACGTGGCTTTGAGTAGATAAGCACACGAGTCGCTACCACCGGTGCCGCCGCTACTGGAGCACGACAGCACTGTACACACCCACTAGCTGCTGCTACCTGCTACGGATGAGGCACATCTGAACGATAGAGACACACAAGACCATAGACAAAGAGACCTGCGCACCCATGCTATAATACAAGTGCAGAGACACACAATAAGACAATAGAGAATTGGCGTGCCTTCAAGATACTACACGGCACATTTATCCTAAGACTCCATTAGCGGAGAGATTGCGCTGCAGCATTCAAAATGATAGATGGAGAGTAGAGTGTATCAGTTTTTCGTCCGTAAACATAATTGGCACACAAACAAACAGACACAGGAAATAAACATATAACACATCACATATGATTTGCAACTTCATCTTTTTATGCGTTATGATTTCATGTTGTTGAGTTGCTCTCGACAATCATCCGCTTCTTTTACGATACGGGCTTGCAACTACTGTTTACTTCCCTTATGTTTACAACTACAATGCGAGCTTAGATGCGTACATTCACTAGCGAATTACACTAAATGATTTAGTCCCAATCAACTGTCTCTTTTACAATTCCCTTCTCTGCAGCCTCCTTCGCTGCCCTCTCCTCCATAAGCGCCTCATGCTTCGTCCTCCTTGCCTTATTCACCCTATACCGCCCAGCCATCTCCACCAATGCCAAATCTGCCTGTTGTTCACTTGCCACCTCCACAAATGCAAATGTACTATCCTTCTGGACACTAACAAAGACTGCACCATTCGGTCCACCATATTTACGAAAGGCACGTTCCAATTCGGCACGACGTAAGTCCACTTCTGGATCAGAATGAATTTTGGACAGACCACTAACAAACAATTTCTTGGGATGGACGGAACTATAAATATTGACACCTGCCACGCCACTCAAGTCTTTTGCAGCCATGGAATCCTTATGTCCCCACCATACACGATATACCTCCCAATCTTCGGGACTACCATAATCATCACTCGCAGGAAACTGTAAACACAATGATGATCCTTCTTTCAACTTTGGCAATGCCGTCCTATGCTCAAGTCGTGCACAATGGACCCCCTCCACAAATACATCAAATCCCTCTTCATTAATTTGTACTATTAACGTACAAGCCTGCTTCCCAAATACCACTGGTAATGTCGACAATGGCACGGATAAATCATTCCCCCACATCGATTCCACCTTATTGTTAATTACCAACTGTCCCCCTCGTTGGAATTGACGTGGATTGAAATGGAACAAGATGGAGTTATATCCATTGTGATTTGGTGAGGCAATGTTGATACTAAATCGGGATGATTCTCGTGGTGCATGGAATTTAATGGCAAGCGTATTATTCCCACTGCTGCTGTTGTTGCTGCTGCTGCTTGAGCTGTTGGGATTGAAGTTGGGTAGGGTTAATTCAAAACACCCGTCCATGAAATTGACAGGGTTGGTAGGTGGTCTCCATGGTTTTTCTCCAATAGTTGTTGGGAATAGAATGCTACCGTCGAGGGATGTTTTGGACATTTTGAGTTTAGACGAAAAGTCATGGATGGGTGTAGCCCCGCCGCTAATGTTGGCAATGAGTGAAGTGGATGGGTTGGTGTTATCGTTGGGAATGTCATCGAGACGTTTCTTCTTGATGGATGGTCCGGATATGATGGAATTGTTGTTGGATTTTTGTTGTTGATGTAGTTGTGCCGCCATGATTGATCCGTCCATTATTATTTGATCATCATCTCCTGGTTGCATGTCAACAATATTATCATCATTCTGCTGCTCAGTATCATCCGTGCCCTCCTCCTCCCTTGGCCTCTTCTTGACCTTATTCTTCCGTTCATCGTCGTCGTCGTCGTCAGGACCTAACAATTCCCTCCTCATCTCCTCCTCTCTCTTCCGTGCGGCATCACGCTCCGCCTCTTTTTGACTCTTGGCTTGAATTTCCGAACGTAGTTGAGTGATTTCCAACTGTCGTTGTTTTTGTTTTTGGATGCGCTGTTGTTGCTGCTGTTTGGATGAGTCATCCTCTTCGGACGACTCGCTGTTGTTATTATCGCCATGAAATTTCGTCGTCACTCTCTCTCCTACAATATTAGTATCGTCGTCGTCATCATCATCGTCGTCAACAGCGCCATTCTCCAACCGCTCTCTCTCTCGAACCTTCGCTCTGTACCGCTCATCCGCCTCCTCCAATCGACGCTTGGCTTCGGTAGCTTTTAGTTTGGCGGATATCTTTTCGTAATGTTTGATTTGTTCGTAGGTTGAGAGTAAGAGGAGTTCATTCTTGGTTAGGGGGGTTAGATGGGTCAGGTTGTCGGGGATTGTTGGGTTGTTTGCTACCACTGCTTTGTCGGAGGACATGGTTGTAATAAGTATTATTTTTTGTGTTTTGTGTTTGTGACAGTTGTGTAGGCATACAACACCTGAGTGCGCTCGAATGAAACGACAGACGACGCAGCTCTCTTCCTTAGCTAACTTTTCCAAGCATCGTGACATGAACAACAACAACAACAACAACTCGCACTAGCCACTGTAGCCATGCCGTCTCAATCCTACTATCATCAGGCGAAGAGGTTGCTCGAGAATACGTTTCCCGGAGTGTCATGCAAAGCGATCGAAATCATTTTCCAAGCTTGCAACTACAAACTACAACTTCTCAATGACATTTCGCCAGATCTCGGCTATCACCGGCGACAAATCTCGTCAACATGATCTTCTCATTCCAAAGCATGTCAAAGTGTTCATCAAAATTATAACCGTCCAAGAAAGCAATCTGAAGTTGTTAGTGACAGAAAGCTCCTCGCCGAGATCGAGATTGATGATATCCCTGGATTGAGCGAGAAGATGAAGGATGAAGAAGCAAGCACACTACGACGTGATAGGCAAAAGTCGTACAAATACTCCTGCAGCTTGGTACGCATTCCACAAGGACGAGTTGATATGCTGTGCGCATACTCCGATGAGAGTGAAGAAAAGAAGGTTCATGGGATGCTACTTCCTTGAATAGAAGTAAAGCGGCCTTTCAATACTGCCATATCACTAAATTAACATCGCTCAATGATCTAAGAAGGAATCTCATCAGTCTTTACCATACGTTTTTAGAGGTTTGATTCTCTTTCAGTTTCCCCCGTTAGGCAGCAGATTTGCAGGATATTGTTGCAGCACTTGCACGAAGTTGTGAGTTGATAAGTAAGTAAGGAGGAGCGAAGGTTAAGTACCTACAATAGGGGTTATTGTGGTTGTGGGTTATTTTGAGACACGCGTCTGCAAGCCTGCTGCTGTGAGAAGCCTCCTTAAAAAAGCACCAGCCAAGATGTTCACTCTACCTCCTCATTCATCATAAAAACACAACTCGCAGTAGCCACCTTTTCATGCTAAAGAAATAATGCTAGCCACTGCCATCATCATCTTTCTCACAGTCCGCCAAGAAAAACTACACATTTGCAGTCATTCCGAAGAGCACATCCAATCCGTTCTTTCAATCTGTCAAATCAGGTTGTGAGGAACAAGCCGAGTTGTTAACTCAGGGTTCGGATTCTAATGATGTCTTCAATTGTCTCTTCACCGGTCCAGTTGACCAGGATGCAACAGAGCAGGTGACCATAGTGAAGAATCTCATCGATGCGGGAGAAGTTGATGGTATTGCTCTCTCGGTTATCGACGAAGCTATAGGAATTGAAATCATCAATAGCGCTATAGCGGCGGGTATACCCACCATCACCTTTGATAGTGATGCTACCAGCTCAGAACGAAAAGCCCATGTTGGCGCTGACAATATTGCTCTTGGGAAAGAGCTGGCGTACTTGTTCCGATCTCGATTTGCCAAGTCTCCGACAGGAACGTATGCAATCCTCTCCGATACCAATCCGAATCTTATTCTAAGGCAACAGGGCATCCGTGAGAATATTGGTGAAGGCTGGAAGGAAGTTGGTGGCTCCCCGACGGATTTTGGCTCTAATGCCTCGCTAGGTGTTGAACAGGCACAAGATCTGCTGCAGAAGTATCCTGATATTGCTGTCCTCTTTAGCGCTGCAGATCGCCCCATGAGAGCTCCCGATGATGCTTGGGCTACATTTGCTGTACAATATCCCGACGTGATCAAAATATCAGCTGATAACTTACCCGAGCAGATGGAGTTGTTGAACCGTGGGTTGGCTAATGGATTGGTTGGTCAACAGGCATTCGATATGGGCGCAAAGTCTATTGATACTTTGCTGAAGCTAAGTCAGGGAAGCATTGTGATGGAGTTTGTGCCCACAGATATGGAGGCCATTGCTAGCGTTTCGTCTATTTCTCCTTTCAATTCTTTGGGCATCGATTATTCTCCTTCAGGTGGAAATTTTGTCTTGCCATATACCCCTGTAAGTCTTCTTTTGTTGGCCATATCTGTTACTGGGATTATGTAGGAGTTTCATGTCAGGCTCTAGAGATGGTATAACCTTCTCAGTGAACACCAACAACATGCTGCAGTTGCTTGTGACTTAGTGCGATGATGGAAAGAGGTTTGTTAGCTGCGAGGAGTAGTACAAGAAGACAAATAATTCTTCGATAAATCTCTTTCCATCTCTAATGATATAAAAAGTCGTTAACTTCGACTCAAACTATCCAAAAGTACTTTCATTTGCTGCACTTTCATCCTACCATTTTCAGGTTTACAAGGCAATAAATTAATCCAAATGCAGTATTTCGAGCAGATACACTACAAAAAATCATGCGGACAAAAAGAAGAAGTTGGAAATCATATGGTGCGTTCTATGTTTAAATTCTGTAGTGTGAGTAATGCCTTTATCTTTTTGTCTTTGAGTTCGTCATTGAAGACTAATCCCATCTCTCCTCTAATAGAGTCATAGGATAAATGTGCCGTGTAGTATCTTGAAGGCACGCCAATTCTCTATCGTCTTATTGTGTGTCTCTGCACTTGTATATAGCATGGGTGCGCAGGTCTCTTTGTCTATGGTCTTGTGTGTCTCTATCGTTC
>JALLBJ010000878.1:0-10559 GCA_036940105.1 Skeletonema potamos | reverse complement strand
ACATTCCAATTTGCTATGCAGTGCAGGAAGGATCGTTTAGCATTCTCACTCTCACTCTCACCGACTCCTCTAGAGATCTAGAGCTAGAGAGAGTAGCGATCCTTGCTCCTAAGCAGTTTTGTGCGGAGGAATAAGAGCATCAGCTCAATACGATCAATGTCAGCAATGAAAGATAATATTGTGGTGCATACCATCCAGTGGCGGTAGTCGAGGGAGGGTAAGTAAGTATGGTATGGTATGGTATGGTATGGTATGGTACTTACCTTTTATTTGAGAAAAGTACAGAAGTCGAATGTGGACAGTCTGTTACGACACACACACACACTCAAGGCTGATGGAGGACCCCGTATGTTATTCGTAGGACGCTTACGTAGGAATACATATTGTGGTATCACGGTAACCCTGTTGCTCTCAACTCGCAGCAACTTCCAAGTGTTGACTTCATTCTCTCCTGTCCGATCTATTATTTCGTTGGTAGCGGTGGACACTACAAAAGTGCAGTTGGTGGTTCTGTCATCAGAAAGAAGAAGAGGCGTGCAACAGGAGGGGGTTATCGGTAATAACAGATAGAAATCGGCTGCTCCGTCGCTCTTTAGAATGAAAACAGAAATGTCGCCTTCCAGTATTTCATCATCGCTATCTTCGTCTTCAAATTCTTGCTGGCGTCACCTCTATTATGCTACAGTATTGCTATTGTTTGCGTCATCATCATCATCATATTTGACATCGGAAGCTTTCGTCATCGTGTCGCCTGCTGCATCGCCGCCATCGTCATCAGCTAAAGCTGCTGCTAAAATTGCTCCTCTCTTCGCGACACCAAACAATTATAACAACAATGTCAACGAAAACGCACCGCTACTACCCAATCACCAAACAACAGCACCGAAGAAGCCGCAGCTCCTAACCCACGCAGACATTACATGGAAACTCCGCCCACCCGAAAACACATCGAAATTATCCCGTCTTCAAATTAAATTCGGTGCAAACCTGCTTCGATTGTATAGCAAACTCAAAGGGAAGACATTGCCACCGGTACTTTGTCCAAAAGGTGGACGGGCCATGTTGGAGGCATATTATAAAGAGCCTGGTTGGTTCCAGAGGGAACGTAGGATTGGGAGGTTTGGGTTTACTACTTTGAGAGGTCCCTCGAATAATGAGAGTGAGTACTTGTAATTGTATGGTTCTTCTTATGTATCATGTACATGATTGAAGTTACATCATGGATTATTTTTTGCTTACACACACACACATACACACACAAATAATGTTCCATCTCTCCTATTACCATCACAGTTGACGCAACAATCCGTCAAGTATACAAAATCAATCCACCCCCCCTCTCCGCCACAATCGCAGCAATCATATACATGTTCGTAGAACCTAATTATCGACATCGCAACGTAGGATCTCTCGCACTTGATGTGATATCGGCAGTACAATCCGTACAAGCGGTGGATTTCACAGTGTTGGTTGCAGCGGGGGATGATACTTTGGTAGAGTGGTATGAACGGAATGGATATACTAAGGCACCGTTGTTACAGGAGGTAATGGGTTCGCCAGATGGAAAGTTTGGTGTAACGATGATTGCTCCTGTGGGGGTGACGGAAGGATTTTTTGATGAGTGCAATTTGAGGTGGTGGTAATGTAATAAACAATATTGGTTGAGATTTTTGTGTGTGTGTGAAGTGATATTGATGATGTGGTGAATATCATTAGGAACCACTGAGATATTATTTGACTGAGGGAATGGTCACGAGTTGAGTCGACGTTGGAGAACTGAACCTGCAACTCTTTTACTTTTCACTTTTGCTGATACAGCGCAAGTCACTATACTTAGCTAACAAACGTGCGAATAGGGTGCGATCTGGGAAACAGTATTAATATAATCTATGCTTTATTATCGATTTTAAACTGCAGTCGCATAGCTTTTGAGCTCATTAAATTCTTCGACTGTCATTTGATAAGCTGCAGAAAGTATTCTAGCTGGAATACCATCTCCAAGCATAGACTTCACCTTCTCAGAGACTTCATTACTCCTGGAGTCATCTTCAGGGATGTCCGTCTCTGGTGCGAGAAGATCCAATAACTCTTTTCGTTCACGTGAACTTTGTAAATGAGGGCAACAAAAAGCAAAGAGTTTCACGGTGCTTCGAAAGCTGAGTGGTCCTAGTTTGTACATGTCTTCGCCCACTCCAGCAAGTTGCAATAACCCCAGAGATTTGTCAGATGATATCAGCACATGTACATCTTTTGTTTCTGCAAAAATTTGACCGAGGAAGAACTGAAAGTCTTGTGTACCAGCTCCCGTTAGTGTTTCGATTCTCTCGAATACAAGAAGCGTTTTCGTCGTGCGTAAAGCTCGCACTACGATTTCAACGGTTTCGTCGAGATCAAGATTTGTTGAAATTGGTGCTCTCCTGTTCTTCGAGGACTCAATGTGTTCACAAAGAGAGAAAATTGGAGAAGACATTCCTTTTCTTTTCGGTGTGGATCTGACAAAGTAGATTTGCTCGAACATCATAGTGCTCTTCCTCTCATTTATGTAGCGACACAGAGCGATTGCAAGGCTGCTGCGTCCCATCCCCGGAGATCCGGTAATGTTCACTAGGCGGCGGGAAAGTACCAAATTAAGAACGTGGTACATATCCGTTTCTCTCCCCGAGAACCCTTGGGCTAGAGAAGGCAATTTATACTCGGGAGAATCGAGTATTGTATCGCTGCTACTCACTGAGCCTGACCTCACAGAAGTCTTCGGGCCTCCCTTATGTTGCGGCAAAGGCCATTCAGGCACTGGTTCTGCGTCTAGTACAGCTACATCGTGGTTTCCATCTTCTGGTAATAGCATGAACTTCTTCATTTCTACATTCGCATTCGGAACTGTTGGTGAATACAACACAGCCTGCTTCCCGATTTCAAATGACTCTTTTACCGTTCTCCCAAACGCCAATGCGAGGTAGAATGCTCGTGTAAAGGAGAGTGCAGCATTATCCATGAGCTGTGCTTCCTGCTGGCAGCAGACAACATGGGGCACTCCAGCGTCGACAAATGTTTGACCAGCAAGGAATGAATGACAGGCAGAGACAAACACAAAGTTGAAAGGTGGCCTGCCGTTGTCACTGCCAGCTAAGATAAGATCCTTCAATTGGTCAACCTCGAGCCAATGAATGCCACCAGATCCATCCTCGAAAGTTAGATGTGTGGGATGCCCATGGCCGGAATAATGCAAGCACCCACATCCCTTCGTCCTGGCCGCTTGGAGTCGATCTGTTGTTGCGTTGTCATAAGAGAGATCAATATTTCTCGATGCTTCAGTGAAACATTGCCACAATAAAGACTTCTCTAGCTCAAAATCAAGCATTTCGATGGGGTAGTAATTGTTTCGGTCGTCTCTCCAGACAAGTGGTTCTGAAAATAAGACCGTAATCATATTTCTCATCCCTCGTGCGACATTGTGATCAAACTTTGGAAAAGTAATTTCAGATAATGTTGATAAAGGCCCCGTCGATGAATCATCAGCAGAAGCTTTCCCTGTCTTGGAGAGTTCTTCAAAGTGGGTGGATATGCAACGCACCCGGTTTTCAACCAATACACGACCAAGCATTTTTTCTTGCTTGGAAGTAAGCGCCGGAGAATTGCCATTCAGGTGAAGAAAGGACAACCGGGATGACGAATTCACTGCCCTAGTAAGCATTGATATTAAACTCTCCACACTTGACGTGCTAAATTGATTGCATGAGACGTTCAAGTTCTCAAGACGGGAGTTGAATGCCAGGGCACCTCCTAGTCGATCCAGCACTTCACCCGTGAGGAAATTAGATGAGAGATCAAGGGAAGTTAGATTCGATAAAACATCTGCCAACGAGTAGACAATGTCAGATGCAACGTCTCCGACCCCCAAATCATTCCCAGACATATTTAGAACCTTGAGTTTTGGTGTGCTTGATGCGCATTCCTCTAACGTTTTTTTCACAGAGTGTCCCTCCTTGATTCTATTCCTAGACAGGTCTAGGCGCTCAATGTTGTGCGATGAAGACGGCATAAACACCATCTCTAGAATTCTTGCAGATGCGTCATCCCCGATATCGTTTCCACTTAAATCGAGAATGCGCAACGATCGAAACATAGAGGGAATGCCATCACGAGGTGGGCTTTGTATGGTTTCGATTAGGGAGGTAAAGGTAGAGGTTTGGATGTGAGGACTGTTCATTACAGCAAGGGCGTGCACGAAGCCTTTTGTGCGTCCAACTGTTCCACTTCCCACCGTATCTTCATCATCGTCTCTAATCATTGATTGAAGATTGTGAACCAGAGAAAGAGCTGCATTATTGCTCAGAACATCATCAAAAGTCAGATGAGATATTGAGGATGGAAGCGTGCGCACAAGGTTTGCTACAAGTTCTGACCCTTCAAACTCGTGATAACTAGCTCCCCTATCGGTCGAATTTTCCGGCGGATCATTAGAGAATGATAATCCTTGGATAACTGGATAACGGTAAAGAGTCTGAACAAGGCTATCGGCAAATTCAAGGGCAAAAGAGCTATTTCGGAACCCAAGAGTGCAATGGGCTCTTTCAGATTGAAGGAGCATTGCTTCAAACTGGGTCGAGACCAGCTGTCCCTCACGTCTGAATGAGCAATATTTACCCGAAGGCATGCACAATGCGCGAAAGTCGAAGGAAGCGTTGGGGCTTAATCCATGCAAAGGAATCACCTCATCTCGAATGAGGGCCGAAGGAAAGTTAACGCGCAGTAGGTTGGTAACTCTCTTTGGTAAACTGAGCGACAGAAGGGAGATTTCAGATAGCGTTTGCTTCAGAGCAAGCGAGTGTTGAACGATCCAATCCTTCTCTTCCTCGTATTCACTCAACGGATATTGATGCGACCCGAGGAAATTATTCTCAGATTCATCATTAACAGCTTCTTCATCACCCTCTAAAAATTCCCTCAAAGCGTGCTGGCTGATTCCTTCCATTACATTACTCGATGACGAATGCCTAGACAACATAATCTCATCTGATATCACATCACCGCTGTCGATGAAAGAACGATCGCGCTGAAAACTACGCTTGCTGGACGACGACGTCCGGCCAAAAGACCCCGTCCGATTTGATGTCGCCGTAGCCTCGTATATGTCTGTGAATTGCTTTCTGACTTTATCGCGCAAGCCGGTGGTGTCGTCATCGCCGCACAAATTATGAAACAAAGAAAACAAGCCGTTGCTTCCGTTTGATAATCTAGCTTCCAACGGAGGAGACCATACTTCGATCAGCCCTTTTCTAATCTCGTCTCTTACCATTGACTGTATTAACAGAGATCGCATGAAGACAAATTTGTCACAAAGATTATATGCATCCCACCTCAGCCCCATCTCTGCTTCGCTGAAACCAAGTGCAATACAAACCTGCATGACTGCATCTGATACGTGCTCATTTTCATGCTCACAAAGCTTGAACAGAAGGGGCATAAATTCATCGATGATTCTAGTTCTTAGAGCCTCGCACTCAGCAAGCGAGATAATTCCTTGCAAAGCATCAGTCTGAATGGTCAGAACTACATCAGAGGAGGCTGACGAGGTAGCATGCGATTCATTCTTCAGGATTTGGATCAACGAAGACAAAACAGACGAAACCCACTTTAAGGCCCCCACACCCTGCGAAAGCAGCATTGGACACAGCGATGAAAGCGCTTGACACGAATCGACTCGAATACCACAAACGTAGTCTGATTCCATGCGTAACATATCTAGTGTCGCAAAAGCATCCGGAGCCAAAGAAGCTACCCAAAGCAGGCTTTTAACACCACCACTTGAAATAAACTGTGAGCATGCTTTCGTCAGAATAGCCCTTTCACGATCTATTTTCGTCGAAAATATGTTGCACAACCCGCGCAACACTTCTCGCATTTCCCTTATTGCATCTTCCGCATCTGTGACACTAATTTTGCGATGTGCAGAGAAATCGTTGTGGAGAGAGTCATCAACCAAGTCTGAGTTACTGGTTTCAGCCATCGTAGTCTCGATGAATTTCTTAACCGAATCGGCATCGCTAGACAGCACCCTCCCTAGTATCATTACTGCCCCAGCATCACATAGGAGTTGTTGCGTGGGGTGTGCAGGGCAAGGAGCTTCACTGATAACTCGTAAAAGTTGCGAGTACAAAAAGCGAAGTTCCCTGCAGTTGTCCAAGGTAGACATCGATGCAAGGCATTCCATCGCTCCACTTTTCATAATGCCGCTGCAATGAATCAATAACAACACATAGTGACATTAGACAAATAAAATACACGAGACAAACAAAGAGACCAAAGTAATAACTTACTGTAAGATGCAAACATGTTTGGAATTCGGTTTCGATCGCCCGCAATTTGAGTAAGCCCCCAAACAAGTCGCTAGGTTGAGCAACGAGTTCCCCACAGCAACGCTAATTCTGTCATTCTCACCGCACGTATCAACAGCTGCTAGAACTTGACCTAGATACTGAATACCTCGTGCCTCAATAATTGCCGCGCGAGTGTGGGGTACACCTGATAAGCACGAAACAATATCGGCCATACACCTCTTCACTTCCATATTAGGGGCACTTAATCTCTCAACAATGTCACCAATTGCGTTTCCATCATGAAGCAGCTCAGAATGAACCCAGCCAGCTGTATAACTATGCGAAACAGTTAGGTTCCTTAAAGTAGTCGCCGCGAACAGTTCCAATTTATTATCATTTGATCTCATCCACTTCAGAAGAATCTTCAGTACTCCTTCTTTCATTGCTAGACCCCGACAACTCTCAAAGGCACAAATAGATTGAAGAATATCCGCAAAGCCGTAGTAGACATTCGTTTTGGGTCCATCAACATCGTTGTATTCTAACGCAGTAGACTTGACAGCAAGCGACGTGAATGAGTTTACTACATGGGAATAGTCAACATCATCTTTGTCTAGATATGACCTCCGCTTTGGGCAAGATCTTCGCATATCAAAGCAGTCGCCATCGTAGGTCACGCCATCCAAGCTAGTGTCCGACGAGCACAGTTTTGGTTCTAAGCAGTTCATCCATACAAATGTCATCGCGTCAACACACGCCTTGAAGACTTCGGCTGGAGTTATGTCAGAATCGGCACCAGCATCGAGGCCCGAGGATTGAAGGAGGTAGTGCAGACAATCTATCACATCCATCACGCGTTTATTACGAACAGGATCCGTGTACGAAGGGACAAGGTTAGCAATACTCAGCGCCGACGCAGTCATAAGTGCTGGACTTTCGGTACTCGACTTGAATAACGTGAGAAGAGAGGTCATACCCCCGGATTCAAGAATCTGGCGTTGTTCATGAGATACTCCCCTTCTCGTGATAATTAACAAAGACCGTGCTGCTTGTATACGTGTTTGCTCCTTCCGCCCTCTGAGTTGGCAGAGTAGACCGAAGATATCTCGAAGTGCTTCGCTCTCTCCCCCTGTATTCATCTGCTCGTGAGATGAAGTTAAGGATAACAGGCTGTGGATACTTTCATTCATGTCAGCTGTCCGCCTTTGGTTTTCCCAATGACGTGTCCAATTTTCGGCAGAACTAATTGCCTCCGTTACTAGATCATGCACACTTAACAGTTCCCCAAAGTCTTCTCCGGTAGAACTCGTAATTTTGGCATTCAGTTGGCCTAGTTTTGACTGACAAACAGCAATCAATTGCGATACTGAACTTTGATTCGTCCCAGATTCAGATGTGGCTCTTCGAAGTTCTGTAGCCAACTCTTTTGCGTCTATAAGATCAAAATCATTCTCGACATGAGTACTTTCAAACTCTACGTCTGCGACACAAGCATTTCCATATGCACTGGTCGTTGTTGTAAATTCAGCTCTATCCGACATTGGTAATGGTAGAGCTGCTGTTAACTCCTCTTCACCCTCGAACTGGGAAAACTCGATAGGAGGTGGAGGAAGCGACGACCCGAAAACCATTCCATCCGATGATATTATTTGTCCTTCTGGCGTTGAAACCCCCGCCATTGGGTTGTCTATGGTCGGCATACTAATAGTACGTCTTCGTTGTCTTCTCGGAGGAGAAACCGGATCATCAAATGAGTGTGGAGGTAGCGCCAATCCGTGTACCACATTATTACGGTTGTTGCTTCTGTTTGCTTCTTCTGGAGTTGAGCCCCCAATCATCGAATTGTCAATTATCGGCAAACTAACACGTCGTCGTTGCCGCCCTCCTCCTGGCTCATCATTTTCATATGATGATGCTGCATATTCTACCATGGGTGGGATAGATTGTTGTCCCGCTATGGCTCCACTAACTGATCTTCCTCTAGTAAAATTGGGAAGTGGATAAATCTCATCCGTAAGTAGACTACTCCCCGACTCATTACTGATTGATCGAAAAGGAATACCTATCCTTGGCATTGGAGGGAATGATGTGATATTATCGCCCCCTACTTCCATCCTACTTCCTAAATTAGACACTGCCAATGATGATGATGATAATGGTAGTCGAGGAGGAAAGTGTTGTGATATGATCCGCAAATTATAGTTGTGGACATCCCCATTCCATAAAAAGGGTGTTTCAGAATGAAAACCAAAGTTGGTCCTAACAACAGTTTCGACTGAGTTGGATAACGCCACGGCAGGGACCAAAGCGGTTTGGAGGGATGACACCCGGCTGTCTATCCCATACGCCTCCACGTTAATCCTAACACCATTGTGAGTGAAGAAATATGTTGGCACGGTACCAAAGATGATTCCACACCCTATCGTTTCTCCATTTTGATCCGAGTTATTTTGCAAAAGGGGGAATTCCGCATCGGGGTGATAAATTAGATGACCACAAGTTCTTCCCACTGCCATCGAAGAAGGTGATGTAGAGTCCCGTGTTGTTGTATAATCGTAGCGAATTGCATCACGAGGACGATGAGAAATATAATTATTGTCCGATGCAGGGACAAAGCCAACAGCGCAATCACCTGAAATGACAAAAACTTCAAAGTAATAAACTGATGTCTTTTCCGATTCTTTTGTCCCTTTGATAATGTTCAGTATTGGGTTGAGCGATGAGAGTTTGATAGATTTATTTGCTGTAACGAGTCGTAGGAGAGGTCCATCGATGTTACTGGATGCTAGTTGACTGCTGCGCAACATTATTCCATCTATTTAAAAGAAGCAAGGGGGACAAATCATAATAGCGGTGACGTCAGAGAAAAAGAAACGCCAAAGACAGTGAAGCAGTCGACGCTTTCCAAAGGTACAGTCGGACGGAAGGAAAAACAATAGAGAAGAGGAAGAAACTCACCGCATCTTATACCGTAGTCATTACCCTCAAAGTAATCCCAACTGTCGGGGAGCATGCCTCGGAGGAGACCGACGACAGATGGCGATATATGATGATCCATGATGATCTTATGTATTATGCTCTCACAAACAGCAACAAATTATTGAGCCATACAGGCCGCAGAATAAAGACTGCGAAGCCAACGGGATAATAATCTCTCACGTCGAAGTTTCTTTCTTTTCAGCTCTCAATCAACGCAAAGATGATTATGATTATTAATTGTTATAAACGAAATAATGCGGCTGAGGGTTGGGATTCCAAGTTGTTGCGATGGAGTTTGTGTGAGGTACAAAAAATGATCTTATTAACAATACTTTTATGTGAATGTATTGTACCTACATGTACAAAATATGATGATGCGAGCTGTCCCATCGCGATAGATCAACAGTCCAAGGAGTGACGAGTGACGTCAACACCGGTTGTCATGGTAAAATTCTACTTATAAGTCAGACAGCCATCTTCCGCGACTAAGCAGATGGTCTAAGCAAATTTATAAGGAAATTTAAGTCTGATCAGACAAACGATGAAGATTGAAGCCCCTCGAGAGAAAATCCGTGTGGGAAAATACTGATTCCCACATAAAATCAAACACGAACATCGCTCGCTCACTCGCCTCGAACATCTGCTTTGCCATCTGCTTTAACGTTCTTCACCTCCTTCCTATGTTTCGCTCGCTCGTATAATATGCCGACCAAGATCGTAATATTCCGAGAGAACAAAACAACGATATGGTAGGGAGAATTAATACAGTTGTTGACTTACTTCCTACTACACGACTTCTTCTATCCCAACACCAACGACAACGGCATAACACAATATCGACTTCTCGTCATATTTCTCCTCCTCCACACTCCACACTCCACACTCCAGCATCAATTACTATGACACCGACAACAAACAACAAAAGAAGCAAAACCTCTAACGACGCCTCGAGTGACACCAATGCCACGCAGACGACGAGGTTGATCGTCCCTACTTTCACCAACAATAACAACACGGAAGCGAAAGAGCTCGACTTGAGCTTTATGACCGAAGAAGAGCTCAAGATGCTTCAAAAGAAAGGTGAGCAGACTAGACTTGTTGTTGTTGTTGCCTTCTCATCACTCGTCAGCCATGATCCACTCTCACAGTCCTGCTCGTTGTTATTACCCACACTCGTCTATGAAACAGATCCGTTCTTGTACTACTCCATTCCTGCAGTCCGTGAGGCAGCTCTCTCTCTCAAGGAAGTCGACTACTCCGAGG
>JALLBJ010000877.1:0-10577 GCA_036940105.1 Skeletonema potamos | reverse complement strand
ATACAACGTTTTGACGGATTGAGCATCGGTACAGCCAGAGCTGGAGCATTCCGTAGACACATGAAATTTGACGGAAGTAGTTATGCCCGGCGGGATCGAGTAATCAGCAGTTAGTGACCAAGCACCCTGATAACTCTGCCCTGCAAGGGAGCCCCCACATGAAGTAGTTCCCGAAACTATATCACCCGAGATAGTAGCGGCTCCAATGCCAACAACAATGACAGTGGTACCGCTAGGCATGTGAGGATCCATTGCATCCTCAATTCTCTTTGCAATAGTGTCTGCCTCTTGACAGCTTAGAGGTTCGACTAATTCTTCGAAATCAAGA
Organism: Skeletonema potamos; assembly: GCA_036940105.1. Taxonomy (NCBI): domain Eukaryota; phylum Bacillariophyta; class Thalassiosirophyceae; order Thalassiosirales; family Thalassiosiraceae; genus Skeletonema; species Skeletonema potamos. Next base: position 10,249 of record JALLBJ010000877.1, on the reverse strand, counting down.
CTGTATTCGAATTCCAAAACCTTTGGGCTTGATTGCATGCAACCATACACATCCCAATAACTGTGACGAAAAAACAGGGAAGCGATTAGTTGATGCAGGTCTACAATAAGTTATCGCTTTGCACGCAGAGTCGACTTTACTCACACTTGATTTTCACAACACTCCTTCAATGTATCAAATGCAACATCGTAGTCATCTCTAGTTTCACCCTTTTTGCAGGTTGATGTTGGTCCGTCTCGATAATACACTGGACTATCATTTCCCATACACTGCCTTACTCTCCAGCTAAAATGTGTCTCTGTAGAGACATGGGGAGGACAAATTATGATTAGACGACGGAAACACCATCACGTACACAGTCACAAAGAGCAAAGTATCCTTACCACAACATTCTTGTTTATCCTTGTAAATGTAATTCATAGCCTGAATCGTCTTCATGTATTCTGGAGCAGCACCATCGTTGATACACACTTGCGAATTAAACATCCAATCTGGATAATATGGAGAGCCAGTGGGGGGAAACGAAGGCTATGTGTACAGAAATGAATTGCAATGTAAAAGATGTGTCAGATACAACAGACTTAATTGGAAGCAGAATTACATCACCGCTCGAGGGTAGCTTACCTGATCAGTTGGTTTCCCTGTCGGATGTGATGAAGGCATTTTGGAAGCAGTCGGATCTAATGAAGGACTCTGCGAAGGCTTTTTGGAAGTACTTGGCGACGCAGATGGTTCATCTGTTGAAGAAGAAGGTACCAATGAAACAGAAGGAAGCATCGATACAGTTGGCTGAGAACTTGGCTCGCTTGATGGCTGTGCCGATTTCGAAGGCGACGTACTCGGTTGAGAAGATGGTTCCGATGATAGTGTGGGTTGCATTGACACGGAAGGGGAGGAAGACGGTTCTCCACTGGGAGCTGCTGATTCGGTAGGAGAGATGGAAGGTTGACTTGACGGAGCAGCCGATAAAGATGGCTCCGTTGATAATGATGGGGCATGTGACACCGAAGGGGCGCTCGATACCGAGGGGAAGAGGGAAGGTTGACTTGATGGAGCAGAACTTAAACTCGGTTGGGCGGTGGGTGTCAAGTACGGAGGAACGTAGATCGGAAGTTCAATGCGTGCCCCTCCATCTGGAACCCAGCACTTTGATGAAGTGCCAGGTTTGGGCAAATTGTTGGTCGAGAAATCGCAATTGTTTAAGGCAGTTTGCTGCCAGGAAACGCCGACATCAAAATCCAGGAGGCCGTTTGGTGATCCAGTTGTGCTGAACTGATCAGCACATTTGAGAGTTATTGGTGGAAACTCAAAGTTTGTGAGGGTTCCAGTTGTTGTAAAGTCAGGACATGCGTCTCCATCAGTGTCGGTTCCAGTTGTTGCTACGGTTACAGTACCATAAGTGCCAACTGACATAGGCAGGATTGAACACTGCCCCCCTGTTGTTGCACTCCCTCCATCATTATTAATGTACAGTGCTACATCATATCTTGCTGTACCAACTAGCAGATTGACTTTCAGAGCAACATTGACGTTATCGTCGCTACCGAGGCAGGCTCCAAATACTGTTCCGATGGGCTGTAGAGGCCCGTTATATGGTGCCCAGCATGAAATCTGCTTTACCCCCGCAGCAAGGCCACTGCAGTCAACAGAAGCACGTGCCTGGTTCCAAGGGGTGCAAGCGACACCACTGCTTCCACCACAATTGCAATTGCACGGGGGATCGGCCATTGAGTCGAAAACTCGAAAGCCAGCGAGAGAGTCGAATTTTACATCGTTTGCGTTGCAATTGGTAGTACCACCGAATACTGCATTCATGCATTGGTAGGCTTCAACATTTTTGAGGAAAGACAATGTCGCCACTGCAACGAGCTGCTTCAATACCAACGCTCGAATAATCGGCCACCTCATTTTTTTTAAGAGTTATGGCAACATCAAAATCATGGTCGAGCTCTATGCAGTCTTTTTAGTGTGAGCAATACTCCAATGTCCCAATGTCCCTTGTTATTGTTCAGACCAACCTTGCTGAGCTTGCTTGTTGTGCTCGGGTTTTGCACTCGGCACTTCTTCGTGACGCGCTGATCAGCCTTTTCTTTCACGAATTGTCCCCCCCCACGGCACTGGCAACACTCCCAAATAGCTTTTATACATTCCGCCTAAGCCCTCCAAAAGGCCCAAAAGATATTTGCCTTACCGGCAGGGTGAAGACCTAATAGCCCCCTCCTATTGTACCATAGAGTGCTGACGTGTGGCTGAAAGCTAGGCTATGCCTGACCGGCAGGGTGAAGAGACCTATGCCTATCATAGAGAGACTGCTCAACGTGGCAGCTAACTACTATGTAGCTATTACGACAATCATAGCAATTATTTACGTCGATGGAATACTCGACTATGTAAATATCATTTTAGTCACCCCCTCCCTCTATCTATACTGGCTTCTTTGTAATATACCACGGCCATCATATCATACCCGCCACCAACTGTCATTGATTAATTCTCAAAACTGCTTCCCGTTGATTTCCATCAAACTAGAACACCCACCAAATCTGCCCCCCTTTCCAACAATGCGACGCTGACCACCTCCACCAAAGAGTTGTTTCCCGCTGGTAGCAGTAACACTGTAGAAATTCTACGAACGTGTTGCATTTGCAGCAGATCCACTCGTGTGACATTGGCAAGTGGATCCATTGTAATATATATTCACGGCTTTTTTGTTTTTGAGGTTCATGAAAATGAAGACATCATGCTCAATCATAATATCAACGAACTCCCCGAATCGCCATTATCGTGGGAACTGTGATTGGTGCTGAATTAGAATTAGATAGCAATGGAAGGTGAATGCAGCAGTGCAGCTCATCTTCTCCTTGCAGAGGATCTAGCACATATCCATCAAGTTTGGCTGAATCTCGTAAAAAATCGAGAGTCTTCTGTAACACATGAGTACTCAGGCCCTTTTGAGTTTTCTCCTGATCCTGAAGAAGATACTGTATTGTTGAGCAGTGATTCTGATTCTGCGATGTATTCGTTTGCGATATTGCCTCTAGGTTGAAGTTTCTCCGGGTGAGAGGAAAGGAAGGGGGAATGAGTGTACCGCTTTAAACAAAGGTCAATGCTCTATTGAATGGTTCAGTTTAACACACTATTATTGTACCCTATTTGCAACATTCAATTCTCTATATTCCAATACATCAATTATCGTCATTCCACTCGATTGCTGTAATGCAAGCTCCCTCTTCTATACTGCATGCTTCTTGGCTCCGACTACGCGTGGTTGCAAAATAGTAATAATCAGTGAAACGAGGTGGTACGGGAGAGATCTTTATCTTCCTCTCCGTAGATGCATCAGAGCCTTCCTCTTCACTATCATCGACATCCATGCTCGCATTTACTGTAGTATCCATCGTATCTGATACCACGAGCTGTTGATTGGTCTTTTTCGGCCACCGGTCACTGTGGAAGCGCCTTTCGGTGGGGACATCTTCATCTTGGACTTTCTGCAGCGAGGCAGAAGTGATGAAATGAGTGAGCACGTAGAGAAGAATTGAGGCTGCGACCAACAGCCATGATGCCGCTTCCACATTAGCATCCACTCGGAAACACTGAGCATCCTCTTGTTTCAATATACCGGTATTTGATAGCGCATTAAAAGTGCCATTGAGCGGGTCACAGTAGGCATTGATCATGAACTCGGAAACGCCACCCAATTGCCAAGCAGAGATGATAATAGATAGAACATAAACCTCCATGTATTGCCAAGCTCCAAAACACTCATTGGCGACATGGTTCTTCCTCCTTTGCTCAACGTTGGTTGGGGCGAACCACTGAATACACTGAGACGCTGCTTGTGCTAAAGGTACCAAAAACACACAAATCACTAGAAGTGAAGCAAGACTACCCAATCCAATGAAGTCGGAAGCAGTGCTAAGATAACGAGCTTCGTCCATGATCATTGTCGATAAGTCAAAAACGCTGTAAGAAGTTTTTGCTTCCTGAAATTGCTGTCCACTCTCGATGGCAAGGCCGACGATCCCAAAGGTCTCGATACTAAACGATGGAAGAGAGCAGCCACATATGACAAGTAACACGAACGACAAAAGCATGGTGGCAAACAAAAAGCTTGCACCCTTCCTCACATGAGCACGTTCGGTTGAGGCTTCGTAGTCTAACACGAAGCTGTGCTTCCTGAGAGGCGAAATCGCTGTGTCAGACGGTCTGGAAACACACCATTCATCATCTTGGCTCTTTCTAGCGGCTGTGATGGTTTTGCGGTGATAATGGATGATGACATGACTCGAGATTTGTGAAAGCAGCTGCGCTAGCATGTTTGCATAGAGTCCCCACAGTGGTACAACAAGCATGTTGATCGAGTAGAGACCTTCTGGTAGGAAACTTAGGTTGTCTGGGCTTTCCACAGATAGACGGAAAGAAGCCAATGTCATTAAGAGGACAAACACGTCAACCATTGACCATTTACCGAGTACATCTAACCAATTCAGGATCTTGCCACGACGATTCGATGATACTCGTGTCGTAGGAAGGAACCAGATAACGAAAAGAAAGAGCTGTTTCGTCTATGGCCAAACCCCTGAGAAGATAACAATCAGGATTGCCAATGATTTAGCGCCAGCGTTCCACATCTCAATTGTGGACTTTGCCATGCTGAACTCGAAGAAGCCGTCCACATCAAAGGACTGACCTCCAAAGCTGCCACTCAAATTGACTGTTCCACCTAGGCTTAGATGGCCCGACAGGAAGAGTGCAATGTTTCCCAAAATGACGATGGGAACGAACAAGCGGAGAAATATCGGAATTTCAGAACTGAGCGCCAGAGATTTCATTCTTGAATCCAAGTCTTTCGTGCTCTTCGTTTCCTCATTCTGCATCTTCTCGAGATCCAATAGTTGTTCTCGATTGAGCGTCTTCAACCAGCGCTCGTGGCGACGCTTGCCCACTAACCTTGCAAGGGCAATAGCGACGGCAATTAGAACAACAAAGCAGGCTACGACTGAGATGATTGCGAACAGGAACCCGTAGGAGCTCTCGCTCTTTGCCGAGGCAATCATGTCATCGAATTCCAATCCATTAAAGTCTTTCATGTATGTAGGACTATGCGGACATTTTATTCCTGCTTCATTCAACGCTTTATCGATGAAACTTTGAACCAAGTCACCACCCAATAGGTTAGATACATACGCGAAGACATTGTTTGCGACTTCGGTCGTATCCTCAATTCCTTGCTGCGATGACAAGTAGGAAGTCATATCAAGTAGGAGAGGGGAGGAGCAAGCTATGCAGTTCAGGTCAATCTTGGCTTCTGCAACAGCCAAGGCCAGCTTTCGAAGGACAATACCAGAATCCGCCTCTCCGACTCTCATCCCATACCTATCGAGGACAGGAGTGACTACGGTTGCCAGCCAACAGTCCATGTTCAATAAGTCCTTAAGTGGAAAATAAAGGAATGGGTGCTCCTGGATCTCAAAGAGGATTTCCAGCATCGTGTCCACATTCTTCAAGCTGATTCCCAGCTCAAGCTCGTTGTTCACTTCCACCTCGTCACCTTCGCCACTGACCTTAAGCGTGAACGAAGTACGAAACGCATCCTCCCCAACACCAATCGACATGGAATTGTTTAGAGCACTTGATTCACCCATGAAAGGTTGAAGTAACTTAATGGGAGCTCCAAGACTATCGATGTTAGAGACTCGCAAGTCTGAAAGAGATAGGCCAATTTTTGCGTTCAAGCCGTTGAGGGCAATGTCCATATTTTGAATGATTAAATCTCCGGGGAAGTAAATGTCTCCGCCCACGTTCGACTGACGCTCAGTTAGCGTTGCAATGAGACTGTTCATCTGGGACACTCCGTTCTCATCAGAAGCGGACATGATACGCTCCAAAACACCGTAGAGACTTCTAAATAAATCACCGTACGGTGAGTTTCCTCTACCAAGCAACGCAAGCGCTCTCGATTCAGACAAGAAGAGGTCTCTAAAGTCAACAAGTCCATCTAGCGAGTTCTTAGGCTCAGGGCATTGACTTCCTTTTCCCATATCCATTAGCACTTGCAAAATATTGTGAAGTAAAGGACGGATTGTTGTAGAGGTAAAAGCTGGGAAGGCATCGACAATTATTTGCTTGTAGTTAGTGAAAATAGCGTCGGTGATTCCCTTGATTTGCTTGTGTGTCTCCTCGGAGATGAATCCGGATATACCAAACTCGCTAATGTCGCCAATTCGCATAATGAATTCCGAAAGACCCGCTGAATGAATGGTGGAAAGGATGCAGAAAAATATCTGTGATGTGTTGAGTATCGATCCAATACGAAGAGATCCAAGCAAATCTTGATCCATGGCAACACCAAGCCCTGCAACTATCTCGATGTCTTTCATCGTCAAGGTCACGGTGACCATTTCAGGATCTTTGCTGTCTCCGACAGACAACTCCATTCTCAGGATCACTCCAATAGTTTCGAGTTTGATCTTGTTGCCAAAAGTATTTGGGTCTGTAGTGTTGAGCACGTCGAAGACTTCGAAGGAATCCAATCCTGCCAAGGCCACGTCCACCAACAGCAATTTTACACCACCCGCATTAAAGCCGTGACCCTGTTCAGCCAAAGAAAATGTCATAAGACCATTATCATCCAAGGCTGCAGAACGTAGTAAACTTGAGATACCAAGAACAATATCATCACTGTCGGTTTCGACCATCCCTCCCAGGTAACTTTTGCCTTCAGCCAAGGCCATGTCTGCCCAGCTTGCGACACTAGTTAAGTCAGTCAAGTCTATCAGCCGTGCCCCATCTGGCACGTCGAGGGTAATATTCACTGGTGGCGCCACACTTGTATGCTTTTGTGCCAACACGATTGCAATAGTTTGAACCATACCCATACTAGCGTAGACGATTGCATCGACTAGATCGCGGTTTGCTCGGAATGGAGCACCAGTATGTTCCAATGTCAGCCCAAAGTTGGGGCCGTGAGGACACTGCGATGCTGACTTAGCTAATTGTCCATCAATCAGCCCCTGCATAAAGTCACTCTGGATCATGTCGGACAAGATTGACAGTCCTCGCGACTGGATTGTGCCGATGAATCCATTTGCACGAAGAAAGTCGATGATTGTATTCAATTCCTCGAGCATGCCATTACTGCATGATACACATGACGTTTTTAGAAGCATGCCTGCACCCAACAATATATCAAAGACGGGAATCGATGCGCCAATGTTGAGAGCTGACTGAGGGATCATAGATAGCCAACAGTGGAAGTTCAGAACGTCTCGAAGTGGCATCTGTATGAATCTTGACTCCGAGACGGTAGCAAACAAATCTGCAATGACCTCAATCGAAGGAAGTCCGATATGTAAATCCATAACGTTGTTCGTTGCCAAAGGGGATTGATTTCCTCCCACGACAAGCTCCAACTGAACAGAAGCATCCACCGCTTGACTATCGATACCAAAGCTCAATTCATTCTCTAACAAGTGAGCAGAAGAAGACCTAGGCTTGAGCACTCGGAATGGTGTTCGAAGAGTATCAATACCAGCCACACGAAGGTCAGAGAGTGTAAGACGGAGATTTTGAGCGAATGCCCTCCAAATATCTTGATCTACGTCAACCTTGTGTAAATCGACTATTGTCCCATTCAGATGAATCATTCCCTCTGTTCCAGACTGAGCCTTGGTTAGGGGTCGAATAAGCATGTCATTCAATGCAAGTATCCCATCATCATCAGCATCAGCAGCAAATAGTTGGCTTTCAACAATATCCATGATCCAAGGAATGACGTCACCATATGGACTCGTCCCTGACGCACCAGCCTCTGTAGCCTCGGCGGGTAACAGTAACAAATCTCTCCAATCCAAATGACGCTCTGGTGCCACGTCATTATTCTTGGGACATGCACCAACGAATTTCAATAGAGTTTCCTTCAAATAGTCATTGGCCATGTCACGAACAAATGAATCGATGAAATTGGGCAATGCAAGCTTCAATGCTTCTTCGTACATGTCAAATAACGCTTCGGCGAGTTGCGAAATGATGTAATCGATTCCTTCATCAAGAAAGCCATTCAACTTGGGAGGGATGACATCGCTCACACTCAACTTTAATTCCGAGAAAGCGAGTGCCTCCACTGTACTTAGTAGACACGAGAGGATATTATTGGTGTCCAGCAACGAACCCAACTGAAGAGTACCCAGTGTCTCGGTGTTAATCCCAAGTAAGAATGAGAAATCCAAGTCCAAATCGGTCAAGGTAAAATCAACAGTAAAGCTTTCCGTCACCGTGGGAGAATTTGATGATACAATAATCGCATCGGATAGGGATGAAGCCTTCATCACCGCCTCCATTTCAATCTCTACCCATAAATACTCCAATTTCAACGAGTTTCCTAACGTGTGTTTTCCAATGGGATTGAGCACATCCATTGTCACAAAGGAGTCTAATCCTGCAAGTGTAATTGATTTCATGGACATGGTAGTTTCAGTAAACATGTCATGTGTATCCATAATGGTGGCGGATGGTATGAATATGGAAGGATCCAAGTGTAACAAACCCTCGTCATCTAAAACATATTCACGAATCATTTTATTGATCGCCAACGATGGTGATGATCCACCCATGGAAGAATCAGTAGTAGCACCAAACAATTTATCAATTTCATCAATTGCAGTGTTGATCCATTCCCCGGTGTATTCACCCATGTCTTGAAAATTGAGATAGAGCGAGTTACCCTCCTCATCTTGGGGTATTTGTTGCAAAGCATTCTCCAAAGATAACAACAACAGTCCATCATCATTATTATCACCGCCATCATTATTATCATTATCGTCATCATCATTCACCAAATACGTATCAATCTTGGTTGATAAATCAAGCAACAATTGATCGAATGCACTATCCGCCAATCCACCCAACTCAGTACAAACAACTGTATTCAATTGATTTTCAATAGTATCTCTCAATAAATGCTCAATCCAATCAATAATTGTTGCGACTATCCCACCCGTGAAGGACATGTCGGCAATTTGTATATTACTTTGACATGTCCCAATATTGACATTATGGGGTGGAACGTTGGTATAATCTTTACTAATAAAGTGTAGATTGATAGCTGCACCACTAACTTGATCCAATATCGCTTCGGCATGACCGGAACCATTGAATATGGTCCATTTGTACCCCCATTGGAACTTGCATTTGATTTGTACACCCGAAATGTCTAGTGCGATGCGTTGCTCGGTTTGGGAAAGGGGTGTGTGATTGATTTGGATATTGTTCACGGAGAGATTGGAACAGGTTAGTTGTGAGATGGTAAGTTCAAGTCCGTTCGTGGTGACGGAGGTGGAGGGGAGATTGAGAGAGATTTGGGAGAGGAGTTGATTGAAGGCTGTGAAGGTGGTGAGTTTTCTGTTGTGTCGGTCTTGCTGCGTTTTATTGTTGGTATTGTTGTTGTTGCTGCGTGCTTGGAGGGTGGCGGTGAGGTGATTGTAGAGGGCAGACTTTAGTTCCGACATGCTGGGCACTTGAAAGACGACGATGCTGCGTGGTGGATAATCATCTTCTTGAGAGTATGCAGATGCGGGTCTGAGATGGCGATGATCAGGCGGTAGGAGCGTCGATGTGAAGGGAGCCACAGCCGAAGAAGAAGTGGCGGCGGTGGCAGCGGTGGCGACGGAAGCAGCGAAGAGGAGCCATCGAAAGGTAACTACCAGTAGAGAGAGTAGTACATGTTGCTTGGAAAAAACCACCACCCCCATTGTTGCGGTTCGTTTGTACATCTAGAGAGAGAGAGAGATTATGATTTAAGATTATTTAGCGGTGAGCTTCTCGAAGCTACAAAGTATATCGCTCGTTGATAAGATTTCAAAGTAAAATACCGCCGTTTTCTTATGAATCTCCACAGGCTGGAGAAAACAACTGGGAACGACAGCACTGCTGCACTGCAAAGATATGGGATTGATGGCCCAAGTCTTATGATGACAGCTGCGGCATTTCTCATGGTGGTCGTATGAAAGTGGTCTCATGGTCGGTCGTGCTTTTCTTGGTTTGGTTGGATTGATGAGACGTCAAGGGGAGAGAGATGTCCATCTCAAATTTTCCGCGTTCATTGAACTTTGCAATCGGATTTGACACGTCATCAATAGTCCTATCGCGAGTCAGTCGTAGGAGCGGAATTAGATAATTGTTATTGTGAAGCCCCGTCTTAGAAGACGCAGCAGGTGGTCTATTATCCCCTCTGGGACCATCACCTCTA
>JALLBJ010000876.1:0-10657 GCA_036940105.1 Skeletonema potamos | reverse complement strand
AGTAGTAGTAGTAGTAGTAGTAGTAGTAGTAGTAGTAGTAGTAGTAGTAGTAGCGTAGTAGTAGTAGTAGTAGTAGAAAGAGAAGGAGATGTTGATGTCACGATGACGGGTGTGCGATAGTTCTAGGAGGGTGGTGGCAATCTTTTTTTCTTCACCTCGGGGTGGTTGACTTCATCATCACGTGTCTCTTTTTTCATATTAGATAAAGTTGGTGATGATGATGATAATACAGCTGCGAAACCGTGTGGGACATGCTTTTTACTGGAGTAAACATTAACATTTGATTTGGGTAACGTAGGTGCTGCAACAACATCTTTACGAGATTTAACCATCTCATCCAACGTGTATGTGGATTGTACTGCTTTGTTGGGAATCAAAGTCTTCGAATACGCTTTTCCCACAAGAGAACGTATGCTTTCGCTTTCGTGTTGGCAAAGCCGGGTGGGACTCTTAGCTTTGGTGTTGAGTTTGGAGTTGGCACTGCTGATGCTGTTGCTGAGGTGGGTACCACAGACTCTTCTTCTTCTGGCGACGGCCAATCTACCCGGCCTGCAAAGGGTGCTTCAGCGGATGATTCTTCCTCCGCGGCCAAAACGACTTCATCCCTTGCTTCTTCGTCTTGCTCCTCTTCTGGTTCCAAATCCTGGTCTTCATCTCCTTCGTTTTCATCTGACTCATAATCCACGCTGCTGCCTGTTTCCTCTTGATAAAGCGTTTCTGGCATCAATCCTCCGATAGAGCATTCTCCTTCTACATCATCTTCATCACCAGACTCTTCATCGGCCTCGTAAATAATACTCAAAGCCTTGGGATCCTCCTCTTCCTCCATCGCCTCTAAAGATTCATCTAAGGTAAGATCTGATTCAACTCTCAACAACTGATGGGGTTGATCCTCCCGAGGAGGAGGGACGACGATCCATCGTTGCCCATTTTTACGGAATAGTTCTACCAAGAGTTCCCAATTTTCTGTGGATGGTTCTTTGATGAATGTTCTAGCAACAGAGCCCGCTATGTCTACTTCGTCCGAATCAAAGCTACCACCTCCCCTTTCTATCTTGGTAGGAGCGCCACTGTCAGAGTATGGTGGTACCTTTAGCGCAATCAAGTCTATGGCTGTATCTCCTGCTACAGCCGATTCATCTCTCTCTTCCTCCAAACCATCTTCGTCGTCCTCCTCCTCATCAACTTCTTCATCTGCCTCATACACGGTCAATTCATCCGCCAAAGATTTCTCTAAACGTGCTAGCGTCCTATTCATACCTTCCTCATCATAATGTAGTGATTGCAACGGAGCCATTTCCAATCGACGCTGCATGTTCTCCCCATGCAACAAAGTCACCAAATAATTCCAATTTTCTGGAATTGGTCGTTTCATGAACATACCAAATGCAAATTGGATTGATACCGGTAGGGCTTTTAATTGAACGGTGGAGGGGCTTTTGAGGAGAGTAGCGGATACTTCTTTCGAGGGGGAGATTTGGGACCGTTGATGGTGCTGGTGCTGTTGCTTTTTCCACCGGCAGATGTGTTGGAAGAGGTTGAGCTATTATCATCGGTGGTGATACTTCCGTCTTCGTTTGATGTATTGATGGCATGATGCTTGGTTGTGTTGCTGTTCATTATTGCAGCCTTGCGAGAGCTAGAGCCAAAGACTCTAGCTCGAGGTAAGAGTGAGAATCTCATCATTATGGTGGTTGCAAGGATGTTAGTGTACGATAGCTGGCTGTTGTACAGCTGAGCATCGTGATGAAGAAGAGCAACAGAATCGTTCTTCCTAAAGTTCAATCCCCCAAACCATTGGAAGATTTGACACCGCCCATCAGGACGTTGTCGAACTTTTTCGCGCAAAATAACCGTAATTTCAAGTTCAACACACGTAGGAATAGTAGACTTATGGAGTTTTGGCCGTTAGAATTTTTCCCAAATAACATTCAAGTGGAAGAAGGTAACTGCATAAAACATAACATACACGCTAAACGTGAAGAAGAGAGCCGCGCTTGCCCAGTAATGTTTTCTTCTATTTTGTAGTTGTAACATCATGGTCATGGCATCGAAGAAGCGAAACAATTAAGGAAGGCGAGGAAGGCGGCCAAACAAAGCCAGGCAGGAGGAAGAGAGGAGGAGTAATAATAAAGATAATAATAGTCATGTTCATGTGACGATGACGAATGGGCAGCAACGACCATCAGAGCAAATGAAGCGTTTGTAGATGATGCGCCGGAATGACGTGACATCACAACATTCACATGCAGGCACGGCTTCCAAAAAGTTGGTAACAATATTTGCTTCAATTTCGTGAACGCATCAGAAAGGTATTTGGGGATGTCGAAGGCGGTGAATGAAATGGAATTTTCACTCGCCTCAAAGATGCTAAAAACTAAAAAATGTAGGGGCCACACTCGTTGAATTTGCCGAGGTGTGGAGTGATTCTGCCAAGATGGAAACGGCGATGTCATGCATTTTGTATCGTGGAGCGCAAGATACAGATACTCAAGAGGACGACAACGATACTGCATCGCAGTTGCGTTTTGCACCAGACGCAAGCGAGTCGAAAATAGTTCAAGCAAACAGGGCCGACGAACACACGCTTGTGAAATTCTTCCGGAAGCGCATTCCCTGCTCCTGTTTGGATGAGAAATACCAAGAAGTGAAGCATATTACACAAAGATTGGCCTTTGCTACAACAACCCTTGCTAATTCCCTCGTGGACGGGTGGAACACAGCAAAACGAAGTATGGTAGTCGATACCGGTGCGTAATCTATTGTTCCCATGCCTTGCCAAAAAGCTAATTGGTCGAGGCACAAGAAAAATGATGTGACATCAACGTTGCCATAAAGGTTGATTTTGATGCCAAGCACCAGAAAGCTAGAACACCAAAAGTAGTCTCCCAATAAATCTCTCCCACGCTGAATTCTTTGGCAAGCTCCTGCGGACTTCTTCACAGTCACAGAAGGGATAAATACATACATACTTTGTACACAGATGCAGAAGGAATCCGTGCGGAAAATAAACGTTGCATGAACTTTCAAGTGAGTGTATTTGGTTTTAGGAAGCAGATATAAATATAATATCGGAGAGATATCTTTGTCTCTATATTCTATTATATTCTAAACATGAGCACAAAGATGGTGATTGCAACGAATTTTCAATAGTTTAGCACTTATACTCTCGACGTGGGAATACACATAATATACTTTTCTTTACAATTCTTTCACAACTTATTGCACCGAAAGATGCTTTCTAACGACCTCTTCATCGCCTACGTGTACAAAAACGATTTACAAATGTTGTCAATGCCACCCACGCCTTTGATAGCCAAAGAAGTTGATAGATTAGTCGAAATGCAGCGATCCTATCTCGGTGATCACACTTAGTACTAATGCTGCCGTCTGTGAGCAGTTTTGATGATGAATTGTTAGAGGAGATGATGGTGTGTTTGATGATTCTTCTTGTTTTGGCCCCTACATAATTGATTGGCTCCTTCTCCTCTTCTTCTTCTTTGATTGTTACGGTGCGTTCTTCTTCTTCTTCTTTGTCTTCGGCTTCTTTATTACTATCGACGGGTAGTAGTTGTTCTTCTTCTGCTACTTCCGTTTCTTCTTCATCCTCTTTATTGTTGTTTTTATCGTCGGATTCTTCTGAGTCGTTATCGACGCATTGCTCATCAATTTCAAAACCACCATCTTCTTCTACTTCTTCGAACTCATAATTGTCATTAAATGACCCCTCCTCATTCTCGTAATAAGCCACGTCAAAGTCTTGGAAGATATGCACCGAAGAATCACTTTCAAGACATTCACCAGGCATAACAGTTACATCATCACATAGATATTCTTCTTCTTCCTCCTCCTTTTCCTCCTCCTCCTTCCACCTCTTCAAACGAAACAAATGAACCAACCACTTCCAATTCTTACTTGTTGGTTTTTTTATAAATTCCATTGCGGCAATTTGTATCTCAATTGGATGTTGTTCCAATAGTGGAGAGATAGTAGTGGTGGTGGTGGTGGTGGTGATGATGATTGATGTGTATTGTTGTTGTATTTGTATTGATGATTTTGGAGAGTTCGAGAAAGACGAATGGTGATGATGGTCACGATTTGTCGTCACTTTGTCACTGCTGGGACCATCATCAGTATAATTGTTGTTGTTGTTGTTGTTGTTGTTGTAGCAGTCATTGTTGAAATTGAAGTGGCTATCAAACGCATCCACACCTGTAGGAGACGTTATTTCGTCGGTGGTGCCCATCACAAAGTTTTGCTGAGGCTGAGTTGTATTGGGTATTGGTGACATTTGTGTGTGGTGTGATAAAAAGTTTCTTGGAAGATCTCTCTCTCTCTCTCTCTCTCTCTCTCTCTCTCTCTCTCTCCCTTGTCTTTAGTCTATGATGTTCAAATGAATTATTTGCTGCTTCAACGTGATTGCTTCCTACTTGTTGCTGCAGTACGGTTGTAATAAGTTGTTGTTGTTTGGGATGTTTGGCGATTGGTGGTGATGTACTCCGTGCGTTGGTGTGGTCACACCTTTTGCAACTGCCATCGGCGAGAGAGAGAGGTCGGAGGCAATTTCAAGATTCGCATTTCAGCGAAGTGCAAGCCAACGACACAAGATACCCAATACAGTCCTGTCTGGTAAATGATAGATACGGAGATGACGTCATCCAACCACCTCACTTCGTCCTATTCCTCGTCATTCGCTCGCCCTCGCTCGGGCGGAAATACTCAGCGGACAACAACACAACAGAGTAAACACTAACCACGATGATGATTTCATTCGTCACCACCTTCCTACTACTGCTGCTGCCACCGCCAACAATCATGGCGGCATTCACAGCTACAAGATTGCCGAACGCGATAAATTATGGCGCAGCAGCATCTCGGAGGAACAATCGGTTAATAATAAAGTCATCATCATTGAGTGCAATTCGAGAGGCTACATTTGGCATGGGGTAAGAAGCAGAAATATACTATTTGCTTGTCGTGTGAATGATGATGATTTGTGGTTGTGTGACGGAATTGATATGTCTCTTGTCTTCACTCATCGCCACCACTTCCATTCTTCACACTAAATATTTCCTCTCATTTTTACATCCTTATATTTTACCACCACAATACTTAATAATACGACAATAACAAAACATCATTTCTCTTTCTCTCTCTTTCACACACACACACACACTCTCTCTCTCTCTTCCAACAAACCAAACAAAGATGCTTCTGGGAACCAGCCGAATCACTCCTCCAACAACCAGGAGTACTTTCCACCACAGTTGGATATACCGGTGCCCCACCCAACAAACCACCCCCCACCTACGACACGGTCTGTTTCGGGAATGATTATGTCGAGGCCGTACGTGTCGTTTATGACGATGACATTATAAATTATACAACTTTATTAGATAAATTCTTTGAATTTCAAAAACCGGGTATGTCACGACAATATTCATCAATTATATTTGTACCGAATAATGAGGATGAGAATGTTGAAAAGGAGGAAGCAATCAAGTGGAAATCAACAGCAATACTACAAACAAAAGGGAAACAGCAGCGAAATGGAGATAATACAATTTTACCATATGATATAGTACAAATTGAACCACTATCCCCATTTTATAGAGCTGAAGAATATCATCAAAGTTATTGGAAGAAACAACGAGGACGTGCGATATTGGCGATACTTTTACTTGCTGGGTCAAGTGGTGCCTATGATGATCTTTTGGGAGGTGGTGCTATGGAAAGGATAGAAGTTGTGACGGGATATTCATTTGATACTATTTGTAATGCAGTGTTTTTGATCGGAGCGGCATGGATGATTTTGGAAAGATTGATTGTGAGAGATGTGAGGGAGTTGAAGAGTGGTGATTTGATTTCGGAGGTTATTATGTGAATGATGTTGATACAACATACCTAACATAGAAGTGAAAGAAGACGTGAGCTGGGGCATGGGTAAAAGTAAGAAGTTTGATAAAAACCAAGTAATTCCATAAATGGTTCTTCCAACACTAGAGTCTCATCTTGCCTATCTACTTCCTAAAATGAAATGCATTCACTTGAAAGCCCATACTACGTATTGCTATGCCTTCTGTGTATCCTTCTCTGCAAAGAAGTGATGGAATCAAGTGATGGAGAGTATCTATTGGGATAGTGCGCTCTTGGTGCATTATATATTTGTTGCGCGGCCTCAAACTCAGCCAACTGTCACAAATATACTTGTGTTCTAACCAACTAGCTTCTTGGCATTCACCGGAACAATAGACTTCTCCATGGCATTGACTACAATACTTCGTTTTGCTGTGTTCCACCTTTCTGTCTGGATGACTGCACTCTGAGTTCCAGATAGGCCAATCTTTGTAACGTTAATATGCTTCACTTCTTGGTATTTCTCATCCAAACAGGAGCAGTGAACGCGATTCCAGAAGAATGTACAAGCGTATGCTCGTCGGAACGGAGTAATACGGGAAGAGATAAGATAGGGTACAAAAGATGAGAATGATTAAAAGAGATCGAAAACATATCATTGGCAAAACGAATCATGAATATTTTTTATTTAGACATCAAGTCTTTGGGGGAAGGCCGATCATTCTCGTGGACATTACGACACCAGCTTGATGGGAAATTAACTTCTTCACCAAATAGTAGTTGAACTATTCGCTCCCGTTCGACCTCGGGCCACTCTTCGTGTATTGGTCCTCTCACAACCTCCCGCACGAGCCTTTTCGAGACAAGTCCATCCTTCGAGCACTGCCGAATCAGATCGACCATAAAATTATCTCTTTCTTGGCCTGCTAACACTTTCATTCCAATCTCCAGTAAGAATACGAAATCTATGTGATCGACATTGAACCTTGATTGGTTCCGTTTTGCCCAAAATGCCTGCTGCGCAACTGCCAACAAGTTCTCTCCTCGACCTTCACTCCGTGCAGCTGTCTTGAGGATGGATGTGAACAACTCCGGAGCAGGACCAATATCCCCATGTTCCTCTAATGTCATCAATTCATGAAGCCATCTCCATGCCCTCTCAACGCTTGATCCTTTTACACCCAACTGCTGATTTAGCAGTTCATCTTTTAGCCACGCACGAATAACTTTGGAATATGATTCGGAATCAGGTGACACCACATCACTTGCCTTCATCTCAAGCAACAGATCTTGTACTCGGGCGGCATCTGGATTATCCATTTGTAACCATGCCTCCATCACGAGGTTGTAAGTACTTGAATCAGGCAGTGGTGCAATGGATGATGATGATGCCTGTTGATGATCACCGTATCCTCCCCTCATTCTACTGCTGGGGCGACTATTCTCATTAATCATTTTACGCAGCCAATATTCACACCTAGCTGCTGAATTCCTTCGTTTCGTCTTCCCCCATGCCTTTATCACTGCATTAAATGACGTTACGTCTGGATAGGTATTCCTATCCCCATCATCGCCACTTGCATCTATCATTTCATTCAATAACTGCTCTGCAATCAATGGTATATCAGGTCGAAGTTCATTGGCTAGCCTTGCATAACCCGAAAGTAACGTATTGTACCCCACGACTGATGCACGTACGTCA
Organism: Skeletonema potamos; assembly: GCA_036940105.1. Classification (NCBI taxonomy): domain Eukaryota; phylum Bacillariophyta; class Thalassiosirophyceae; order Thalassiosirales; family Thalassiosiraceae; genus Skeletonema; species Skeletonema potamos. Next base: position 3,099 of record JALLBJ010000876.1, on the reverse strand, counting down.
GCTTGACCAACTTGTTCGAGAGCACTCATATACACCAACATTGACTTTGCGAATTCCATCTCTTTTGTGCCATCTTCATCTTTATTGGTTGCTGCTACTGCTGCTGCTGCTGCTGCTGCTCCATTCGTACTATCAATCTCATTCTTCTGTATCCCCTTTTGTTTCAACATATTATTCCGTCTCAACTGTTCCGAACGCCACTTGGCTGCTTTTATCCCCGCTTTAATAATCCAAGCATCCATTGCCATTGTGTATGTCTTCGTACTGGGTATTACATTCATTTTCCAATCATCGTCCTCTACCTCTAAATCATCATCACCCTTCTTTCCCCTCCCTCTCTTTACTGTATTCATCACCGCCTCCTTTTGTATCTTTTCCATCTCTCGTACCAATGTCATAACCTTGCCAGCAATTGTTCGTTCATTCCGACATCTAGTATACGCTCGTAACACATAATTATAGGACTCTGTCGTTGGTCGGATACTTGTGGGTACATCTGATGATAAACGATATTGTAATATACGTTCTGCCTCTTGCGCTCTTTCTAGATGTAGTTTGGTATTCTTTCCGATACCGCGTGAGACGGAATGGAGGTATAAATCGTAAGATCGTGCATTTGGTTGAAGGACAAGGGACGACGAGGAGGAGGAGCAGTAGTCTTGTAATTTACTCAACCATGTTCGTGACCGGACGACAGAAATTTCCTCCTTGCTATTTGCCCAACATTCTATTACGGCGTTGTAACACTCTACGCTTGGTTGTAGACCATGGACAATTGCTGCTGCAGTAGCTCGTTGCTGTTCTGTTTGTTGCTTGGATTGCTGTTGTTTTTGTTGCATTATTATCAACTCAGAACTAAATTTCATTCCATACTTGGATTCAAACAATGCAAGAGCAGCTTCATAATGACGAATTGCATAATTTAACCAATATTCCGCCTTTTGAGGAGCACCACCCGAGTTATAGTATTGAGAATGCTTCTTGGCGTTGTTGTTGTTGTTTTTATTGGCATATGCCTCCAGCACACGAAGATAGGCAGTCGAATCTATAATAAATTCATAATTGTCAGATAATGATACTGGTGGGTTATTAGTGGGTGAATAGTATTGCTTGTCTGTATTAGTAGGAATGTTGTTTCCGCTGGTGGTGGCGGTGGCGGTGGAGACTGATTTTAATAACGAAATGAGCCATGCCTCCACCTGTTCTGGTGGGTCATCCTTCATAAAATTGGGATTGTGCCATGGCCGCCGCTGATCGAATAATTGCTGCTGCTGCTTATCTCCAAAGAGTAGTATCGATCTAATTTGAGTTGATGCATGCTGACGATAATGTGGTGGCGGTGGCGGTGGCCGACATTTCAAGAGAACACTACTTTGTTGTCGATCGAAGATGTGGTTGTCATGATCATGTGAAGAGATAATGCATCTGCAGTGGTGACGATCTGCCAAACGAAACTGCAGATGAGGCGGCGATAATGCAGAGGAGGAGGATAGACGACGACGCCTCCTGCCGATGATGCTGTCGCGGAAGATAGTCCCAAGCCGATAAGATGATGCCATGACGGTAGAAGGATGCTGGATGCTTCGTCTTCACTTACTGAGACGAAGGATTGAAAAAAATGAAAGGCGTGGTCCCGTCTGTCTGATCGCTGGGAAGCTTCCACGTTGCACTTCACCCTCTGAGCACGTTCTTCATTTTTTTTCGACAGCACAACGAAGACCTACCACAACAGCCAACAATACAGCCGGATGGTACAATAGCCACCAATATCATGCATCATCATTATCAATAATACCATGTCGTCCAAAATCGAAAACATCCTTCTCCTCTATGGAGGCGATCTCTCCTCTGACGTTGCCGAACAAATCCGAACCAAATTACTTCCCATCCTAATAATCGACAACACCGCTACAAATATACACAAAATTTCCATGTCCAAAAGTAAAGACTTCAAAACCGCCCTACTCGACAGTCCAATTCTTGCCAAACCAACCACACTAGCAATATTCATCGTTCAAACAATTGAAAATGAAGCCCCACCCGAAGATGCAGGGGCATGTATACGCTTCTTCCAACGAAAGACACATCCCGACACTTTATTACAACAAAAAATACAATTTGCCATACTTGGATTAGGTGATAGTAATCTATTACTAGATAGGCAACATACTACTGCGAAAGATTGTAATCAGGTGGCACAAGTTTTGGATGCAAGATTGGAAAAATTGGGTGGATATCGATTTTGTGAACGGGGTGAGTGTGATGAACGTACGGGGTTGTTAGAGGTTGATCCTTGGATTGAGATGCTTGTTGGGAAGATTAAAGAGTGTCTGTAATTAACGAGTTTCATATTAAATATGGAGATGGAGAAAAAGGGTTGAAATTCAAAAATGAATGGATGGAATGATTTGTCAACAATATCGTGGGAGAGAAAGAAGGAGAGCGAGCACGCACATCGCTTGGGGCTTGGAGGAGTTGGTTTCGGAGAGAGAACAAGAGATGAAGCAAGCATAGCCACGCGTAGTATCGTTTTCTCCATCTAGAATATCTTGAGCCCCGCAACATAAATAATATGACATTGCCGTTTCCATCTTGGCAGAATTATTCCACACCTCCGCAAATTCATCCTTCGTAGCATTCACAGCACTTATGAGGCAGATGAAAAGATCATCGCCACCTCCATCTATAGCGCATAACATGCATTTCCAAATGTGATAACGAGTTCAGTGCAAATTCCGTCCATCTCTCCGATGCCGTGACTGCATGTGATGTCACGTCCTGAGGGCACATTTACGATCTGCAACCGCCGCATTTGCGCTGCCAGTGATGGTTACTGCTGGCCATTCGTCGCCTGATTATTATTATTATTATTATTATTCCTCACTTCCTCCTCTCACTGGCTTTATCTGCTTTGCAGCCCAGTGGAGGTAGTCATCATCATCCGCGTCGTCATCGACATGAAAGAAACGCTTCTTGCTCCACAGGAGGAACTGGCTTTCAGAAGGTTTCAAGCGCCTTTGTATGGGTATGGTACCATAATCATTTCTTGTTAAATGGCCATCGCCCCCCCGCTAAATCAGCCCTTCAAAAAATGGCGCG